>ML265221.1:30124-145211 GCA_005239495.1 Nicotiana undulata | reverse complement strand
TTTTTTGGGACGTTAAGACTTAATTATATAAATTTTGCTATGGTTGCTTGATTATTATTAATTGTGAAATATTATGATTGAACAAAAGCGTAGTAAAGTGATGGTTGGATAGCCTAGTTCCACGATAGGCGCCATCACGGCCTGTTAGGATTTGGGATCGTGACACACCTGCTGAGAGGCTATTCATAGGAGGGGATTTCAATGGTCATATTGGGTAGACCGCAAGTGGTTAAGGAGAGGTACATGGAGGCTTCGGTTTTGGGGAGAGGTACCTCCCTATTGTACTTTGCTAAGGCTTTTGGGTTGGTGATTGTGAACTCTAGCTTTTCGAAGAGGGAGGAGCATTGGGTTACTTTTCAAAATGCGGTGGCGAAGACTCATATTGACTATCTCCTCCTCAGTAGGTGTGATAGAGGGCAGTGCAAGGATTGCAAGGTTAATCTGGGTGAGATACTCGCGACGCAACATAATCTCTTTGTGATGGACGTTGGTATTAGGTTAAATAGGATGAAAAAGTTTGCCCGAGAATGACCGAGAATTAGGTGGGGAGCCTTGACTAAGGATAAAGACCAGGAGTTGGAGGGGCGGTTGTCGGCTATGGGAGCCTGGAGGAGTAGTGGTGACGCGACCATTATGTGGTCGACGACATCAGAGTGTATAAGCGAGGTTGTGAGAGAGGTGTTAAGGGTATCGACGGGCGTCTCTGGCGGGCATAAATGAGACTGGTGGTGGAATGAAGTTGTCCAAGCTAAAGTGAAAGCGAAGAAGGTGGCATACCTGAAGTTAGTAGGGAGCACGGGTAAGGAGGAGAGGCGAGCATGCATGGAAATGTATAAGGTATCTAGGAAGGAAGCTAAGTTGTCGGTCACAGGGGCTACGACTTCAGCTTATGGTCGTATGTACGAGGAATTGGAAAAAAAGGCGGGGAGAAGAAGTTATTCCGGCTGGCCAAGACGAGAGAGGGGAAGGCTTAGGATTTGGACCAAGAGAGATGCATCAAGGATGACGATGGTAGAGTATTGATGGAATATGCCCAGATTAAGAGGAGATGGAACACTTACTTTCACAAACTTCTAGCTGAAGAAGGGGATCGGGATATTATGCTAGGTAAACTGGAGCATTTCGAGAGTCACCATGACTTTGGGCTCTGCGGGCGCATCAAGGTTGAAGAGGTCGTGGGATCTATGCATAAGATGAGTAGGGGCAAAGCGACATGGCTAGAGCGGGCTTGGAGTGGCTAATTAGCTACTTTATGTTATTTTTAGGACAAAGAGAATGACAGATAAGTGGAGGTGGAGTATAGTGGTTCCGTTATGTATGAACAAAGGTGATATCCAGAGTTGTAACAATTATAGGGGTATCAAATTACCGAGTCATACTATGAAAGTTTGGGAAAGGGTGGTTGAAGCGAGGGTGAGGAGGACAGTGTTTATATCCGACAACCAGTTTGGGTTCATACCAGGTCATTCTACTACGGAAGCTATACACTTTATTAGGAGGTTGGTGGAACAATACATGGAGAGGAAGAATTATCTACACATGTAGAAGTTCTCTAGAGATGCTTGGAGGCAAAAAGTGTGTCGGTTGCCTACATTAGGACAATTAAGGACATGTATGATGGGGCTAAGACTCAGGTTAGGATAGTAGGAGGCGACTATGAGCATCCGGTTGTTATGGGGTTACACCAAGGTTCTGTGCTCTTTCCATTTTTATTTTCCTTGGTGATGGACACGTTAACATATTCAAGGGGACGTGCTATGGTGTATGTTATTCGCTGATGACATAGTTCTGATTGATCAGTCACGAACCGGTGTTAACGAGTGGCTGGGGGTTTGGAGACACGGTCTTGAGTCTAAGGGTTTCAAGCTGAGCAGGACGAAGACAGAATACTTGGAGTTCTAGTTCAGTGATGAGCCGAGGGAAGTGGGCGTGGATGTGAGGCTTGAACCATAGGTCATCCTATGTAAAGGCAGTTTCAAGTACCATGGGTCAGTTATCCAGGGGAAGGGGAAATCGGCGAGGATTTCACACACCGTATTGGGGTTGGGTAGATGAAGTGGAGGTTAGCATTTGTAGTCTTGTGTGACAAGAGAGTGTCACTGATACACAAAGGTAAGTTTTATAAAGCGTTGGTTAGACCGGATATGATGTATGGGGCTGAGTGTTGGCATGTTAAGAACTCACATATCCAAAAGATGAAAGTAAAAGAAATGAGGATGTTGAGGTGTATGTGCGGGCACACCAGGATGGATAAGATTAGGAATAATGATATTCGAGAGAAGGTAGGCGTGACTCCCATTGATGACAAGATGCGAGAAGTGAGGCTCAGATGGTTCAGGCACGTACGGAGGAGAAACCTTGATGTTTCGGTGAGGAGGTGTGAGCGGATGGCTTGGGAGGCACGAGAAGAGGTAGAGGGCGGCCTAAGAAGTATTGGGGAGAGGTGATCAGGCACGACATGGCGAGGCTTCAGATTTTCGAGGACATGGCCCTTAATAGAAAGGTGTGGAGGTCGAGTATTAGGGTTGTAGGTTAGGAAGTAGTTGAGTCTTTCCTTACTTCGTACCTTTGTGAGGCTAGTCTGGTCGGGATTTTGTCTGAGATAGCTAGTGGCAATGTTGTGTCTTACTACTCGTTTGTTTCTCATAGTACCGGGTCTATTAATGGCTATCGCTTTTGCTTTGCATCAATCTTCTAGTTTTCATGATGTTATTATTTTTCCTATTATTTCTGTTAGTGGTACTGATATTGTCTTTTTTCGTCTTTTTGAACGCAGGGTCTTTCAGAAATAGCATCTTTATTCTCTCGGGATATGGGAAAGGTCTGCGTGCCCACTACCCTCCCCAAACCCCACTAGTGGGATTTTACTGGGCAGTTTTTGTTGTTGTTGTTGATGATGATCATGAAAAGGAACACCATGTTAATACGCAAGTTTTGAATTACATGCAAAGATTGTTTTTCTAAAACATTGCACTGTTCTATGCATAAATATTTGTTCCGAGAATTTTTTATTATTCTGTAAATCATGTAATATGCATTTATTATTGATGATATTTTATTAGAATAATCTGAAAATTAAGTTATCCGATAAAAATGCAAAAACTCATTTTAGGACGAATTGGTCAGAAAATCGGAGGTCAACATGTTGTCGGACTTTGATTGACATGAAATTGGTACGTCCATCGAAAACAGCCCAATGGTCAATACTCATCAGCTTTGCTCATGACCTAAGCCAGTTTTCGAGCATCCGTGGTCATTTAGATGGTGTTTTGGGTGTTTTTCTAATTTTATATTTTTTCAAAAAACTTTTAAGTTGGTTTTAATCCAGTGGTGGCAGGGATCATTCCCTATGGTCTCCATTATTAAATTTTGGTGATTAATGAATTTACACGTTGACATAGGTCTTCATCCATATCAGATAAACTCATTATAGGTAATCACTAGGTAATATTAGTTGTTGATCACTTTTATTTACTCTCCATCTGAGTACGCATGTTGGTTCAATGTGATTAATATCTTGAATATTGATATTTTCTTGACTTAAACTGACACTTTACTCTCCATCTGGGTAAGGGTTGTTTAAATTCATGGAATGATCTTTCATTACATATGTGTCACGACCCAAAATCCAACTAGCTATGATGGAACCTAACCTCACCATCTAGGTATGCCAAATAACAACAATCCGATTCAATTAATATTTAACTGACTTTAATACACTCCCCAAAGACCGGTAGTACAAATCATGAGCTTCTAAGATTAGAATTACAAAGCTGGTGTGAAATAAAAGTACGTCCTCTGTCTGAAGTATACATGAACAGATTAACAATTTTAATGCTACCATGAACAAGAGGTCGCAAGACTGGAACGCAGGTATATTTTCAGATCCAGCTCCCACCGTACACAGCTACATCATCATCAGAAGTGTAGTATGAGTACAATCGACCACATGTACTCAATAAGTAACAAGACTAACCTTTAGGCTGAAAGTAGTGACAAGCTCCACCGGTACAATCCAATATAGAAATAACAGTACAGAAATGTAGACATGCTTTCAAGTTCAGCAGTTAAACTCAGTACAAAAAATAGATCAACTCTGAATGATATGAGGAATATGACATATTTATATCTACATGCCAATGTACATGTTGTATGTGATGCAGCTTTGTGGAAAAACCTCGTGCACTCACAACCTCAAAATACTCAATCACTCAGTAATGTATATGGCCAATCCAATCCAGGGAATATCCAGCCCGTATATATACACATCAACTGAAAATCAGTCAATCAGTAATGTATAAGGCCAATCCAGCTTAGGGGAAGATCCATCCCCAGATATAAATGATTCGGACAAGATCCATATCCAGGGAATATTCATCCCTCAATATAAATGAACCGTGCTCACTGTGGGGGGTGCAGACTATGGAGGGATCCTTCAGACCAAGCGCTATAATAGTCAGATCCAGGCATAAATAAATAAAGCAGGTTGCGATGTGCAACCCGATCACATAAGTATCACTCAAAATCTCTAGGCTCTCGATCTATCAATGACATGAAAATCAACCTGACATGATGATATGATGTATCATTGAATGATAATTACAATTCAAGCAAATAATTCAACAGCAACATGACCATGTGGGTCCCAAAATATCGGAACGTAGCCTAAACATGATCTTTAACATGAGTCTCAGCTCAATTCTCTTCTAACACGTGGAGGGTATGTGGATAATGGAATGATTCTTTAATTATACAACTCCACAGAATTTATTTAAGTCACAATCACCAGGGTGCATGCCCACACTCCCGTCACCTAGCATGAGTTTCACCTTCATACAATTCACATAACACGTAATTCAGGGATTTATACCCTCAGAACTAAGTTTAGAAGTGTTACTTACCACGAACGAGCCGAATCCAATGCCGAGAAAGATACGCAATACTCCAAAATTCCATTCCGCGCGTATCAACCTCCATACGCACTTTTATCTCCTCAACTCAAGCCAAACAATTTGTAACTATTCATATTAATCACAATTTACTCCAACGCTTACAATTTAACAATTTTATAAATTCCCAACTCCGCTCGAAAAGTTGTCAGTAGGGCCCAAGTCTCGAAATCCGACGAAACTCACAAACGACAACCCATTAGATTATGAGTCCAACCATACTAGTTTCACTCAAATTCGACTCCGAATCGACATTCAAATCCCGAAAAACAATTTTATGAAATTTCTACAATTTTCCCAAAATTTCCATCTCAAAATACTAATTAAATGATGAAAACAATGATATATTCATGTATGTTAACCAAATCCGAGTTAGAATCACTTACCCCGATGAATTTCTTGAAAACCCCACGAAATATCGCCACAATCCGAGCTCCCAAAGTCGAAATATGAAATAATACTCTAACCCTCATTTATATAGTAAAAAATCTGATCTCCCATTGTGTTGAACGCAAAATATTTGTGTGGTCCACACATTCCTGGTTCTGCGGCCGCAACCCAAATTGTGGTTGTAGTTCAGTAGTGACTGCACTACTAGGCTTCGGTAAATTGACAATAACCTTCGGTAATAATTTCCAAATAATGAATAATTTACCTTGATGAAAACAAGATTCAAAGTTCTACAACTTTCACTTTTGGATCATCACCAAATTCTTTATAGATTAAAAGATATATGCTATCGAAATCAGACCATCACACCTGCAGATTCTCCTTTCAGCGGTCGCAAGGGGATTTCTGTGATCCAACATTTCTTCTACGGTCCGCATTTTCTCTAAGGTCCGCACATAAGGCTTTTCCTCAGCACTCCAAAATATTCCCCCGCACTCCAATTGTTCCCAGAACATCATCAGAGTGTCGAAATGCCCAAACTCGTTCAAAACTCTCCCCGAACACACACCCAAGCCACTCGGGCTCCCAACCAAATATAACAAAAAGTATCAAAACATATTATGGACCTACTCGAGGCCTCAAATCACATATAACAACATCGAAATCACGAATCGTACAATAATTCAAACTTAGGAATTTTTAAACCTTTCGATTTCCAAAACTCGTGTCGAACCATATCAATTTAACTCGGAATGAACCCAAATCTTGTGTACAAGTGATATATGATGTAATTAAGCTACTGAGATTTTTAGAACCACAATCCAAACCCGATATCACCAAAGTCAACTTCCGGTCAAACTTATGAACATTCCAAACCTTTAAGTTTTTAACTTTCGCCAATTGGTGTCGAAACCTTCTAGAAATATCCAAATAAAATTTCGGGCATATGACCGAGTCTAAAATCACCATCCGGACCTAACGGAATCATCAAAACTCTGATCTGAGGTCGAATACTAAAAAGTCAAACTTGGTCAACTCTTTCAACTTAAAGCTTCAAACATGAATTTCATTCTTCCGAACTAATTCTGAAATACCTAAAAAAATCAAAATTGACGATTCACACAAGTCATAATACATCATATGAAGCTATTCAAGACTTCAATTAGTATAAAGGAGCGTAATTTCCCAAAACGATCGGTCGGGTCGTTACAATATATATATTGCAAGAATAGCTCTATTCCGAATGAAATTTGTTATTCAAGGTGCATGGATTATATGTATGTAGTGTTTTTTGAATTTTAATATTCAGTGAAACATGAGTGGTTTTGATCTATTTGTTTAATTATCTCTTAGATTAACCATGATTGCTATCAATCCCCTTACTGCTATTCTTACTTAAAACAAACTTGAGGGTCCGAATAATGTTGATTGAAAACAAAACTTGGATATTTTCCTTATTACTGAAGAGTACAAATATGTGCTTGATGAGGTGTGTCTAGAAAAACCTGGAGAAGATGATATGGATGATGAACAGAAAGCTTACCAAAAATGTGTTAAGGAAGATGAGATGACGGGGTGTTACATTCTGACATCTATGTCGTGTTCTACAATATCAGCATCAGTTTATGGAGTCTTTTTGACATTCTGGAAAATCTCAAAGAGATGCTTGAGATCATAATCGTGCGGCTAAGTAGACTGCCATGAAAGCTCTTCTGAATACCAAAATGGTTGAAGGTTCATCTATTAGGGACCATGTTCTGCAGACTGTCTTCTGAATGAACTGGAGGTCCTTTGAGCTAATATTGATAAGGATATGCAGGTTGAGATGATCATGCAGACTCTGCCTCACAATTTTCAGCAGTTTTACCTGAATTATAATATGAACAAAATTTATTTGTCACTTGTGAATTGTTGGATGAGCTGCAGACGGGAGAGACTATTTTCAGGCAACAATCTCCTCATGTGGCACTGGATTTTGAGATAGATTCTTCTTCTGATTCGAGAGGCGGGCAGAAGGATAAGAAGGCTCAAAAACACTATGTTGGAGGCGCAACTACTGGTGTGAAAAAGCCTAAGAGAAAATGTTACCACTGCAAGAAGCCTAGGCATCATAAAAACAATATCAGACTTGCCTAGCCAAGCTGAATAATAAACCAGGTGATTTACATCTACTTGTCGTTGAAACCTTTTTAGCGACTGTTTCTACCATGTCATAGTGTGTAGATTCGGGAGTCACTAATCATTTATGCACTCTTTTTCGGGATTTCAGGTAACACGATGGCTAGGTAGAGGGGAAGTCAATGTTTATCAAACAAATGGTTCGGCAGCTCTATCTTTAACATTAGGAAATATTAGTATTTTGTTTGGTAGTAATAGAGTATTAACTTTAAAGGACACACTATATGCACCTTCCGTTAGAAGGAAGTTAATTTCGGTTTCTAGCACGATGAGAGATGGTTATGACAATAATTTTTATGATATTGATAAATGTGTTATTAGTCATAATATGCATTATCTCTCTTCGGCTACATTGATTGCTGGTCTTTTTATTTTTGATTCTATTCTACAATCGTTGCAGCCTAAAGAACTGAATTATATCGAGTTACTAAATAAGAGAAAACGTTCTTTTGAATTGAGTGAAACTATTGTATGGCACTTGTGTTTGGGCCATATAAATCTAAACAGAACTTCAAAGTTGGTTAAGGATGGACATATAAGTTCATTAAAAGTGGAGGCACTACCATCTTGTTAGAAGAAAAAATGAAAAAACGAAATTTCTCCTCAAAAGGAAATCGAGCAAGTGATAAATTAAAGGTAATTCATTCTGATATGCGTGGTCCAATGAACGTCCAAATTAGAGGCGGTTTTGAGTATTTTGTGACTTTTACAAATGATTACTCAAAGTATAGATATATTTATTTGTTGTGTCCAAAGCCTGAATGTTTTGAAAAGTACAAAGAATTTAAGACAGAGACTAAAAAGTGACATAATAAATATATCAAGATATTACAATCTCATTGTGCTAGGGATTACCTCTTTGAGAAAATTATTAGTTACTTATCAGAATGTGGAATTACCTCTTAATTGTCTGCGCCTGGAAAACCACAATAAAATAGTGTAGTTGAAAGAGGATATATCACTCTTGTAGAAATGGTTAGATCAATGATGAGTTATTCTAGTTTGCGTTCGGCATTTTGGGGACATACCTAAGAAACAACAAATTACATTATGAATTTAGTTCCTTCAAAGTCTGTACCTTTGACCCCTACAGAATTGTGAATAGGGCGCAAACCTAATCTGCGGCATATTCGAGTTTGGGGTTTCCTGGCACATGTGCGAAAAAGTAACAGATAAATTGGAGGCGAGAACGGATGTATGTGTGTTTGTGGGTTATCCAAAATGGATGAAAGGTGGTTTATTCTTTTGTCCTAAATAAATGAAGGTAATTGTTATCACAAATGTCAAGTTCCTTGAAGAGGACTATTTAATGAACCATGTTCCTAGAAGTAAACTTGTTTTACAAGAACTAAGCAAAGGAATGGAAACGCACTCATCTGAAAAACAAAACGACCAAATGCAAACCCCGGAAGTCGGATTTGACATACTATTGCATTTTAGTAGTGGAAGAATTGTCAATAGGCATGATATCCCGCAAGAACAAGTGACTAAAGTCATACTACCACAAAGTAGTGGGAGTTACGTTGAGCAAACTGTACAACAGGATGATGTCGTTGATATCTTATGGATAGCATGGAGACTCAGGTTCATTATAATAATGTGGTTGAACCACAGGGTGATATGTAGTTGCAACTGATGTAGTGTGTAGTCGTAGTGGGAGAGAAATAAGACATCCACTTTGTTATACGTTGTTGGGAGAATCATATGATAGGATCCTTGAGGAGCCCACTATCGAACCTGTCAATTACAACCAAACACTACATGATAAAGGTGATGATAAGTGGGTTGTTGCTATGAAATCAGAGATGGGGTCTATATACTCTAATCAAGTCTAGGATATTGTAGAACCACTTTGTAACGACCCGACCGATCGTTTTGAGTATTACAACCTCATTACCCCATTTACTACCCGATCTATGATTTACAGTTGTTATATGACTTGCTAGGGTAATTGGTTTGGGTCCGGTGAGGTTTTGGAATGAATTGGAATACTTAGTTCCAAGGTTTAAAGTTTAAGTTGAAATAGTTGACGGGATATTGACTATGTGTAAATGACCCCGCAATAGAATTTTGATGATTCCAATAGCTCTGTATGGTGATTTTGGACTTAGGAGCGTATCTGAAAAATTATTTGGATGTCCGTAGTTAAATTAGGCTTGAAATGGCTAAAATAAAAATTTAAGTTTGGAATTGACCGGGGAGTTGACTTTCTGATATCGAGGCCAGAATCTGATTCTGGAAATATGAATAGGTCTGTTATGTCATTTATTACTTGTGTGCAAATTTTAAGGTCAATCGGACTTGATTTGATAGGTATCGGCGTTGAATGTAGAAGTTGAAAATTCTTAGTTTCATTAGGGTTGAATTGGGGTATGATTTGTGGTTTTAGTGTTGTTTGATGTGATTTGATATTTCAACTAAATTTGTATGATGTTTTAGGACTTGTTGGTGTATTTGGTTTAGGTCTCGAGGGCCTCGGGTGAGTTTCAGATGGTTAACGGATCAAATTCAACTTGAAGCATTGCTGGAACTGTTGCCTCCTAGTGTGATCGCACCTGCTAAGCTTTTGATTGCGGGTGCAAAGTCGCATGTATGCACAATCCATCGTAGAAGAATCCAAAGTGGAATTGGGTAGTGCTCACAGGTGCGAAGAATTTGCCCGCACCTGAGACGCCGTAGGTACAAAGGGAGGGGCGCAGAAGCAGAAAATTGTGAGGAAGCCGAGCAGCGCAGGTGCGAAATTTTATCCGTAGATGCAGAGTCGCATCTGCGCTTGGCTCACCGAAGAAGAGAAGGAATCCTCATGGGCCGCACCTGCGAGACCGCGGATGCGGCTAAGTGAGTCACAGGTGTGAAAAGCCATGGACAGAATATATTCGAAGGGGTTCAGAGTTTTTGCCATTTTTGGACTTTCAAGCACGGTTTTTGGGGCGATTTTCAGAGAGAATTCATGGGAAACTTGAGGTAAGTCACTTGTGATCATTTCTACTCCAAAATATTGAATTATCATCGAATAGTCCGACTAGATTACGTGTTTTTGAGGTGTAAATCGGGGATTCGAACCTATGGATTTGGAAATAAGATTTGATGATTTGGAGGTCGAGTTGATATCGGAATTTGACAAAATTTGAATGGATAGACTCCTGGTTGAATTCATATTTTGTAAATTTTGAGGGGTTCCGAGACGTGGGCCCCACGGGTGGTTTTTGGGTGAATTTTTGAATTTTGTTGGAAAAATTAGTATCTTCATATGAAATTATTTCCTATAATTTGTTTTGACTGAATCGAATTATTTATGACTAGATTCGAGGCGTTTGGAGGCCGATTCGTGAGGCAAAGGCATTGCAGAATAAATAATTACACGGGTCGAGGTAACTAACACTTATAAACTTAGTTCTGATGGTATAAATCCCTGAATTATGTGTTATGTGAATTGTGTGAAGGTGACGCACATGCTAGGTGACGGGCATGTGGCCGTGCATCATAGGAGTTGTGACTTAAATTGATTCCATGGAGTTGCATAATTAAATTAATGTCATTATCCTCATAGTCTCCATGTGTTAGAGAAATCGAGTTGAGACTCATATTAAAGATAATGTTTAGGCTACACGCCGATATATTTTGGGACCCACATGGTTCGTATTGTTGTTGAATTGTTTGTTTAAATTTATAATTTTGTATTCAGTCACATCTATCACTTGCATATCATATCTCAGTCTATGTCGTCATTTGTTGATACTTCACATCATCATGTTGGGTTGATTTTTCATGTCATTGATAGCCCGATAGACTAGAGATTCTGAGTGATATTTATGTTTATTTATTTATGCCTGGATCTAGCTATTATAGCGTTTGGGCTGAAGGTGTAACGACCCGACCGGCCGTTTTGTGTTCTAGGACCCTGTGGCCTTAAATGAGACTTCCCGTAGTTGCTTTTATTGATTTATAACTTGCTGGGACGGTTGGTTCCAGGTTTGGAGGAGTTTGATGTGGTATAGGAACACTTAGTTCCTTAAGGTTGGCCTTAAAGGCCAAGTTTGACTTCGGTCAATATTTTTAGTAAACGACCTCGGAATCGACATTTAAAGGTTCTGGTAGGTTCGTATGATGATTTCGGACTTGGGCATGTGTTCGGAACGGGTTTTGGATGACCTGGGAGCGTTTCGGTGCCAAATAGTGAAATATGATTCCTTAAGTTCAAAAATTGAGGTTTAGAATGTGTTTTTGTGTTATCGAGGTCCGAATGGAATTTCGAGACTGGGAATAGTTATGTTATGTCATTTATGACTTTCTCGCAAAATTTAGTGTCATTCCGAGTAGTATAGATATGTTTCGGCGTGTTGGAAGCGAATTCGAGAACGTAAAGTTCTTAAGTTGAATCCAATAGGTTTTGGGGTATGATTTTAGATTTAGTGTTTTTTCGGCCGTTACGAAGGCTCGAGCGAGTCCATATTATGATTTAGGACTTGTTGGTATATTTGGACGGGGCCTAGGGTGGGCCCGGATGCCATTCAGACATCGCGCGAGGCAAAAAACCAGCTCTAAAGGAGCAGCTGGTGCACCAAATCTGGTGCGACCACACCTGCGAAGAATCAGTTGTAGGTGCGAGACCGCTTCTGCGGTCAATGCCTCGCAGGTGCGGCCTCATAGGGGGCTGCCTAGTTCCACAGGTGCGGGCCCTTTCCGCAGAAGCTGAGTCGCAGGTGCAGGCTCCGTTCCGCAGGTGCGATGCCTGGCCCCCTTCTCATGTGGGCCGGGGGTACATTTAGGATTTTGCAAATTAGGTTGAAATAATCATTTAAATAGGAGAATTGTGGACTTTTGAGAATAGATTGATTTATTTATTTAACATTTGGCTAGTTTTGAGTTCTTGGGTGACCAATTAGGAGATTTGAGCGCATTCTTAACCTGGGAAGTAGGCTTGAAACGAGGTAAGTCTCATTTCTAACCTTGTAAGAGGGAATTGTCCCCATAGGTGAAGTAATTAATTGTGTGTCATTATTTTTGGGGACTACGTACGTACGAGGTGATAAGAGTCTGTGCGTAGTGACTATTCTTGTTATGTCCGGGTAGTTAGGTTCACACTATGCCTAGTAAATTCCGTTAATTGAGTTATATGCCTTGTGTTTTCCTTGTATGCAAGCTTGTTTTCAAGAAATCCTAGAACTTGATGTACTCAAACAAATCATTATTTTGGAAAATGATTTAAAGAAAAATGTTGTGTTATGTATTCAAGCGGCGTGACTCTTTCCACTACTCTCATGGGAGCGGGTCGTACGCCACGGCAGGTTAATAAATACATCTATGGTTCGCGTCGTTCGACCCTTCGGCAGTGCACATTTACTATTATGTTGACGCATACCGTATTTTCCGGTACATTATGCGCATGCTACCTGTTTGATATTATTCATGACCTTAAAAATTGTTAGATGAGTTGGAGGGTAAATTCGTAATTTGTATATTGGAGTCTCGCCACGTAAATAGGTTTTGTAAGTATGCTTGATATTCATTATTTTATTATCCATGTGTACTTGTTATTCTCTTTAAATTTTATATCTAAATATACTGTTTAGACCCTAGTAAGTGTCAAGTCGACCTCTCACCACTACTTCTTTGAGATTAGACTGGATACTTACTGTGTACATATTGTTTATGTACTCATGCTACGCTCTGTACGTAATTGTACAGGTTCTGAGGCAGGTGCATCTGGGTATCAGTCCGGAGCTCGTCCTTGATTGCACTTGTTCGAGGCTTTACGGTGAGCTGCTTCTCATGACGACACTCAGCAGCACTTTGGAGCCTTTCTTTTGCTATTTCTGTCTATATCTTCTCAGACAGTAGGATAGTCTTTTATTTCTTTAATGTCTATTCTACTAGATGCTTGTAGACTTGTGACGCTAGTTCCTCGCACTCACATTGGTAGCCTATTCTCTTGGGATGTAATGATTAAATTATAACTTTTTTGTCATTTCAGCTTAAAATTGCCTACGTTATTCGTCATTCCCGAATGTCTTAAATTTAAACCAAGTAAATGTTGGAAATATTTTGGTAAAATAAATGAAACCCACTAGTGGATTAGTGTTTGCTTGCATGACAACAGTGTTGGGCGCCATCGCGACCTGGGTTAGGATTTGGGTCGTGACAACATGGTATCATAGCTCTAAGTTCACGTAGGTCTCACAAGTTACGGGCAAACCCAATAGAGTCTTGCGGATAGGTACGGAGACGTCTATACTTATCTTCGGGAGGCTATAGGGTGTTAGGAAATATCTCTTTATTCATATTATATCGTGCAGTTAATGGTATACTAAATCTCACTCTTCTATTCTCTCACAGATGGTGAGGACGTGCGCAACCGACGTTCCGTACCCGGGAGGGGCCGCTACCCCGTCGTCAGAGGTCGTGGAAGAGGTCAGGGGAGGGCACCGGCCTGAGGTAGGGGACGAGGACGTCCTAG
This sequence comes from Nicotiana undulata, assembly GCA_005239495.1. Classification (NCBI taxonomy): domain Eukaryota; kingdom Viridiplantae; phylum Streptophyta; class Magnoliopsida; order Solanales; family Solanaceae; genus Nicotiana; species Nicotiana undulata. Next base: position 131,237 of record ML265221.1, on the reverse strand, counting down.
AGCTGCCCCAGTTGCACCGCTAGCGGATCCAGCAGAGGATCCTATCACTGAGGAGCAGGGCGAGACGCCCGCAGCAGATCCTGCCCCGATGGACTTCATGAAGGCACCGGGATTTCAGGAGGTCATGGGTCGTATGATGCGGTTTATGGACACTATGACTCAGGCTGGTTTATTTCCAGCAGACTCAGCCACGTATCAAGCAGGAGGGGGAGAACAAACCCCTACTGCCCAGGCCGCAAGACATGCAGAAGCAGTTTATCAGACCCCGGGTACACTGCCCGTGGGTGGGGTCCAGCCAGTAGTAGCAACAACACCTGAGCCCAGACCAGTTGCGGGCGGCGATCCGTAGAAGCTATTAGACAGATGGACCAGACTACACCCTCTTGTCTTCGGAGGCGAGCGTCATGAGGATGCTCAGGATTTTATTGATAGGTGCAGGGACAGACTGCACAACATGAGGATACTGGAGTCCCATAGAGTTGTCTTCACCACTTTCCAGCTATAGGGCAGGTCCCGTAGATGGTGGCAGTCCTACATTCTTGGCAGACCGACAGATTCTCCCCCCATCACTTGGGAGCAGTTCACTCAGCTATTCCTGGACAGGTATATTCCACCCTCTGATAGGGAAGAGATGCGGTATCAGTTTAAGCAGCTGGAGCAGGGTCAGATGTCAGTGACCGACTACGATGCTAGGTTTTCTGAGCTATCTCGTCATGCACTTATGATACTTCCTACTGACGCAGAGAGAGTGCGGAGATTTTTAGCTGGGTTGCACTCAGGTATTAGGGCCAACATGGCCCGAGAGGTGGAGATGGGGACTCCTTATCAGCTGATAGTAGAGATTGCTCACAGGATTGAAGGCTATCGATCGCGGAGAAGAGAGCAGGGACAGCAGAATAAGAGAGCTCAATTTTCTGGGGATTTCAGAGGTGCTCCAGCTAGGGGCAGAGGTCATTTTGGTAGGGTCCAGCCCAGTAGGCCTTCATATTCAGCACCCCCACCACCTCCTCGAGGTGCTTCGACGAGGCCTTATTTCAGCGCTATGCCGGAGAGTTCTTATCGCCCACCAGCTATTTAGGGTTCTTGAAAATAATTATGGTTGTTAGAAATTGGTCTCCAAGGTTTTTGGGCTAAGGTTAAATTAATGATTTTCAGTTATGTTGTGTTTTCAGGCCTATATGGAATAGGGTGATGTGGGATCACCCCCCGGTATGTGTGTGTTAAGGTCGAGATATTTGAAGGTTAGGAATAACTCTTGGCACATTCGAGGACGAACGTATGTGTAAGTGGGGGAGAATGCAACAATCCGACCGGTCATTTTGAGTATTACAACCATGTTCCCCCATTTACTACTCAATTTATGATATAGAATTGTTATGTGACTTGAAGGGGTGCTTGGTTCGGGTCTGGTGAGGTTCTGGAATGAATTGGAACACTTAGTTCTAAGGTTTAAATCTTAAGTTAAAATAGTGACCAGATGTCGAATCATGTGTAAACGACCCAAGAAAAAAGTTTTGATGATTCTAATAGCTCTGTATGGTGATTTTGGACTTGGGAGCGTGTGCGAAAAATTATTTGGAAGCACGTAGCTAAATTAGGCTTGAAATGGCTAAAACAGTTTTGGAAGCTTGAACGAGGAGTTCACTTTTTGATATCGGAGTCGGAATCCATTTCTAAAAACTTTTCATAGCTCCGTTATATCATTTATGACTTGTGCTCAAAATTTGAATTCAATCGGAATTGAATTGATAGGTTTCGGCATCGAATGAAGATGTTGAGATTCGTTAGTTTTGTTAAGCTTGAATTGGGGTGTGATTTTTATTTTAGCAGTGTTTGATGTGATTTGAGGGTTCGACTAAGTCTGTATGATGTTTTAGAACTTGTTGGTGAATTTTGTTGAGGTCCCGGGGGCCTTGGGTGAGTTCCAGATGGTTAACGGATAAAAAAAACAACTTGAAGCATTGTTAGAACTAGTGCCTACTTGTGTGACCGCACCTGCGAAGCTTTTGATCGCAGGTGCGAAGCCGCATGTGCGCACAAGCTATTGCAGAAGTGGACAAGAGTGGAACAGGGCAGTGCTCACAGGTGCGATGAATTTTCCCGCACCTGCGAGGCCGTAGGTGCGAAGGGAGGGCGCAGAAGCGGAAAATGGTGAGTAAGCCCGGCAGCGCAGGTGAGGAAATTTATCTGCAGATGCGGAGTCGCATATGCGCTTGGTTCATCGCAGAAGAGAAGGCAGCCTCATGGGAAGCCGCAGAAGCGGAGTTTTGGGCCGCACCTGCAAGACACAGATGCAGCTAAGTGATTGCAGGTGCGAAAAGCCCTGGACATAATATATACGAAGGGGTTCCGAGTTTTTGCAATTTTTGGACTTTCAAGCACGATTTTTGGGACGATTTTCACAGAGAATTCACGGGAAACTTGAGGTAAGTCACTTATGATCATTTCTACTCCATAATATTGAATTATCATCGAATAATCCGATTAGATTACGTGTTTTTGAGGTGTAAATCGAGAATTTGGACCTAGGGATTTGGAAATAAGATTTGAGGATTTGGAGGTCGAGTTGATGTCGGAATTTGGTAAAATTTGTATGGTTAGACTCGTGGTTGAACGGACATTCATATTTTGTAACTTTTGTCAGGTTCCGAGACGTGGTCCCCATGGGCGATTTTTGAGTTAAATTTCGGATTTTGTTGGAAAATTAATATTTTCATATGGAATAAATTCCTATGATTTTTATTGACTGGATCGAATTAATTATGACTAGATATGAGGCTTTCGGAGACCAATTCGCGAGGTTTGAGGTATCTAACGGAGTAATATATCTAAACTTGGTTATGAGGGTATGAATCCCCGAATTTGGTGTTATATAAATTGTTTGGAGGTGACGCACATGATAGTTGACGAGCGTGTGGATATGCACCATATAAATTGTGACTTGAACAAATTCGGTGAAGTTGTAAAATTAAAGAATCATGTTACTATCCGAACATTTTCCACGTGTTAGGAAAAATTGAGCTGAGATTCGTATTAAAGATCATGATTTGGCTACGTGCCGATATTTTGGGACCCACAGGGTCGTGTTGCTGTTGAATTTAATTATTTTAAATATATATATTTCATACTCAATCATGTTCATCCATTGTGAGTATATTAATGGATCGGTGTTTCCCGCCTGCAGCAGGCCATATTGGCTTTATATGTATTATTATTATATGAAACGAGGTTGCCCGCCTGCAGAAGGCCTTATAGGCTTTATTATTATACAGATGGGGGTTGCCCGCCTGCAATAGACCATATTGGCTTTATGTCACGCTTGGGTTGAAGGAGCCCCTCGGGAGTCTGTACACACCCCTAGTGAGCGTGGATGGTTATATATTCGGGATGGACTTCCCAGAACATGGACTCGCCTTACTTATATATATTATGATGAATTTTCCCTAGACATGGATCTTGTCCGTATCAATTACATTTGGGGATAAATTACCCCAGGGCTGGTTTGGCCTTATACGGTACTGAGTGACTGACTGTTGTCGATGTGTATATATATACGGGATGGAATATCCCTGGGCTGGATTGGCCATAAACAGTACCGAGTAACCGAATGATTAGTGACAAATAGCACATGAGGTCTTTCCACTGAGACGTCATATTCCGCATATCATGCAATATTGATCTATTTTGCTTGTATTGAGTTTAACTATTGAACTTGAAAGCATGCGTACATTTCTGTACCATTATTTATGTATTGGATTGTACCTGCGGAGCTCGTCACTACTATCAGCCTAGAGGTTAGTCTTGTTACTTATTGAGTTGGTTGTACTCTTACTACACTCTGCACCTCGTATGCAGATCAAGGTGCTTTCGTACACGGCTGTTAGACCTCAGTGAGTTACCAGTTGGATACTATCAAGGTACTTTCTTGGCGTCCGCTGACCTTGTCTCTCTTCTTCGCAGATATTGTGCTGTTCTATTTTTCCAGACAGTGTTTTTAATCAGTCAGGCTTTGTATTTATTTAGATGCTCATGTATTCAGTGACACCGGATTTTGGGAGTGTTCATATCTATATTTGTGAGATTTATTCTGTTGAATTTAAATATTATGTTTCCAAATTTAAAAGATATGGTATTTTATTTGAGATTATCGGCTTGCCTAGTATTGAGATAGGCGCCATAACGACAGGTGAGATTTTGGATCGTGACACTTACCTGACTGGTGGGGTTAGTTTCCATCACGACTAGGTGGATCTTGGGTCGTGACACACGTGATGTGTTAAATCCATTGGATGCAAGTGGATCTATAAGAAAAAGAGAGGTGCGGATGGAAAAGTGCATGCTTTTAAAGCAAGGCTTGTAGCGAAAGGGTTTACTTAGAAAGAATGGGTCGATTATGAGGAAACTTTTTTTGCCGGTAGCCATGCTTAAGTCTATTAGGATTATCTTATCCATTGTTGCTCATTATGATAATGTGACTTGGCAAATGGATGTGAAGACAACTTTCCTTAATGGAAGTCTTGATGAGTGCATCTATATGATGCAACCAGACGATTTCGTGGAAAGTGGTAAGGAACATATGTTGTGTAAGCTTAAAAGGTTCATTTATTGACTGAAACAGGCATCTAGGTCATGAAATACTTGTTTTGACAAGCGATTAAAACATTTGGTTTTTATCAATGTCTTAATGAGTCTTGTGTATACAAGAAGTGGGTGGGGATAAATTGGCATTTTTAATCATATATGTGGATGGTATATTTCTCATTGGAAATAATGTGGGTATGTTATGTTCAGTTAAGGAATGGTTGTCCACGCACTTCGATATGAAAGATTTTGGAGAAGTGGTTCATATCCTTGGGATCAAGTTCCTGTGAGATTGCAAGAAAAGGATATTAGGCTTACCTCAGGCTCTTTATATTGATGCAATACCCTCAAGCTTTGGCATGCAAGATTCCAAGAAAGGATTTCTTCCTTTCAAGCATAGAATTTCTCTATCTAAAGACCAGTCTCCTAAAACTGATGAAGAGATATAAAAGATGAAGATGCTCTCTTATGCATTTGTTGTGGGGAGTCTGATGTATGCCAAGATATGTGTTAGACCTGATATCTGCTTTTCCATAGGCATTGTTAGCATATTTCAGTTTGATCCCGGGCGAGATCATTGGATTGTGGTTAAGAATATAATCAATTACCTCAAAAGGACTAGGGATTATATGCTAGTCTACCATTCGGATGACCTCGTAGCTGTTGGGTACACTGATTCGGATTTCCAATCAGATATAGATTCTAGAAAGTCTACCTCGGTAAATATGTTTACCATAGGAGGTGGAGCCATAAGTTGGAGGTGCATCAAGCAAACTTGTGTTGTTGATTCCATCATGGAAGTTGAATATGTGGCAGCCTCTGAGGCGGCCACAGAGGCGGTTTGGCACGGTAACTTCCTAAGAGAGTTGGGAGTCGTTCTCTCGATTCAAGCACCAGTTACACTTTATTTTGATAATAGTGGTGCGGTTGCAAATTTGAAGGAGCCACAAAGCCATAAAAGAGCAAAGCACATTGAGCATAAATATCATTTAATTCGTGACATAGTGCAAAGAGGGGATGTAGTAGTCACCAAGATTGCGCCAGAGAACAACTTGGCGGACCCGTTTACTAAGAGCTTGTCACAGAAGACTTTTGATAGGCATGTGGACGGAATGGGTGTTAAAATTGTAGACACATGGTTATGAGTCTAAGTGGGAGATTATTAGGTTATACCAAAACCATGCGTATTGTTATAGTATTCTTTATAAAAAATTATTTATTTATTTATTCAATTCAATAAGGTTTTATTTTAAATAGATCATGTATTTGTCTGTGTGTCCTTTGGTTATATAGTAGATGATTTAGTATATCGAGTTTAGCTTATAAACTGAAGATTAAATCATCGGCTCTTATAAGTCATGAAGTTTATGTTCACAATCTAATTATGGAATTGGATAAACCATCGGAATGGTTGTAGCACAAGATCAAATATAATTTATCTTGATTATGGGAATGGTTTAATTCTGACTTCTTGTGCGAGTACATTTCGTATGTATTGAACGGATCAAGTAGAGATAAATATTTTATTCTGACTTAATAAAATAATTTGTCTAGTTAATTCAATGTATTTATACTCCTAATCTTGATATAATTATTATGAGTTGTGTGTGACATTTATTATTTTGATTTATTAAATGGCGAGAATCTTTCGTGGGTCAATAAGCCTGATAAATTGGAAAATAATGATATATATTGGCGAAATAATAATTAGTTTATAGAATCCATGTCTCGGCTTTGAGATTGATGATACTCCTTTATGAAAGCTTATAAAATTTTATTTGTAAACCCGGCCGGTGAATTTTGTATTCGACACATGAAATAAGTTAAGCGAAAGTCTAAAAGAAGTAATCAATAAATTAAATATTTCGTAATTTAATTTGATTGGTTAGTATCTGAATTTAACATAGAGAGTTAATACGGTTTATGGAAGAATTTTGAAATCGAACTAAGGAGTGCAATTACGGATTTTTAGTGTAATAATTCATAATTTATTATTGTCGAAATTAATTTCATAATATGGAGCCTTGTTAATTAAATTATGTAGTCCCTACTGTACTTAAATAATAGAAAACAAAAGAAACATTTTCATTGTGGAAACAAAATCCAACAGGTTTTCGAAAAGTAATTTACCCTAAAAACCGTTAATATATATATAGTTTGTTCGTCAATAATAAAAAATATTTATTATAATTTAGAATGCAATTAAAATATAAATAGATCTTTTAGAATTCTATTATAAAATTTATTTCTATTTTTATTTTATTAATGGTGACTAAAACTCATTTATCTATATAGAATTCAATTTATAAATTTATATCTAATTTTATTCATTATCTTTGTATTACTTGCATTCAAATATTTATAAAGTTTTTACTCCCTTTTATTGCCACTTTATAGATATATATTAAAGTTGCGATCACTATAAATAAAATTAAATTATTTCTATTCTCCCTATTTATTTCACTATCGAATATATTACTTAATTACTATTTCTCACTCTTCTTTTTTCGTCTCAAGAATAATTTTTCTTCTATTATATAAATTTTTAAAAAATGAACATGATTTTTAAAAAGTATTTTTTTATTAAAAAAAAAAGAAGATAAAGGTTGATATGTAAGGTAAAAATAGGTATTAAAAAAGTCAATGAACATAAAAGGGGAGAGAATGACTATTGTTCAATATTGAGGGAGGGGTTTAATTTTTAAAGCAAAGTTGAGGTGTAAAAATGATTTTCACTCTATAAATATGGTATCTTCCCATTGTTCTTAAAAATAACAAATTGTATATAGTAAAGTAAAACACTTGAAAATCTTATCGGAATAGTTCATATTAAAAGGAGATAAAGACAAGCCCCTTACTTAATTTGTGATAATTAATGTTGATTTTAACATTAAGTTAATTGAATTTGGTGTAACATTCATTTTGCCATTTATATTTACTTATACATTAGAAACTAATTACAACATATTTATATAGGATTTTTTCCTTTCTGTACAATAATTGAAATTTATTTATTAAAATTGTCCTAATTTTGTATATTACCTGTCCTAAACAAAAATTACTAACAAATATATACTATCCATTATTAGGGTGAGAATTTCGGGTTAATATATACATCATAATACTAACAAAAATATTCGGAAAGAGAATTTCGGATGAGCGAAATTTCAAGAAAAATTCGTACAAAAAATGGCCATCCCTATATATATATATATATATATATATATATATATATATATATATATATATATAGGGATGGCCATTTTTTGTACGAATTTTTCTTGAAATTTCGCTCACCCGAAATTCTCTTTCCGAATATTTTTTGGGTAACACAGTAGAAGACCGCGGAACATTCTCTGGGGGTCGTGGTCTTGCTACTCTGGAGCTGGAGACCGTGATTGATCTACTTTGTTCGAGCTTCAAGAGGTAATCGTATGGACCTAAAACACTAAAAATGAGGAATAGTCATTCTTATGTGCCCAGAAAATTTTAGGCGTTTCGAAGCCCGTCTCCCGAATTCATGAAGAGCGCATGGACATTAGCTCACAAAAAATTTGAAATCGTCATGATTTCCTATTTTATAGCCCTAGAACACCAAAAAATACGAAACTGTCACAGCGAAGCAATGACTATTGTTCAGTAGGTCGTTTCTGATTTAGCACACAAAATTTTAGTTGATTCGGGGCCCGTCGCCCGAATTAATAAAGATGGCGTACATATTAGCATACGAATAATTAGAAATCGTTCTGAATTCTTATTTTATGGCACTAAAACGCGAAAAAACAAGGAATAGTTGGGGCAATGCAATGACTATTGTTCATTAGGTCGTTTGTGATGAGTTCGCATCGATTCGAAGCCCCTCACCTGAATTCATGAAGACGGCGAGGAAGTTAACACACGAAAAATTAGAAATTGCCCTGAATTCTCATTTTATGGCCCTAAAATGCCAAAAAATAAGAAACAGTCATCACAAAGCAATGGTTATTGTTCATTAGGTCGTTTATATGGGCGCACAAAAGTTTAGCGATTTGGAGCCCGTATTAGCACACTAAAAATTAGAAATCATCTTGAATTTTTGTTTTATAGTCCTAAAACAAAAAACAAAAAACAAGAAAAGAAAAAAAAAGGAACGGTCATGATGAAGCAGTGATTATTATTCACTAGGTTGTTTTCGATTGGCCCAAAAAAGAAAAATTAGAAGAATAGTGGGTCATTGGGTGGTAAAAAATTTACCTGTATTCGGTTCCGTATTTATTAATTTGGTGTAAACATTCTGTGCAAGAAAGTTTTTATGATTAATGCATCTTACTTTTCTTTTCTTTTCTTTTCTTTCTTCGTATCTTACTTTCCTATCTCTTATCTTTCTATTTTGGTACATGACCAACCCACCTTTCGTATACTTAGACATGGCGTGTTGCACATTAGGCCTTTCTCTGACCAATATCTTGGCTGGAATATGATTCTTGATGCTCAATTGACTTATCACTAAAGCCATGTCATGAAATCTATAATAAAAAGATGGAGTGGCCCTGAAGATAATTGAGTTGATGGAAGTGTGGCTTATAGTTGAGAGAAGGAAGTTGTTATTTAGTTGTCATCTTAACTTTCTTGTATCTATTATTTTTTCTTTCGGCGGATTCAAAATTTAATTTTTATGGGTTCAATCTATACGATCTTATTAGCAAACCGATTACAATTAAACTAGAAAAGTATGAACCCAAAACGGGAAAAAGTAAAAGAAGAATTCATTTCCTAGAAAAATTAGTGAACAAGAATAGTAGCTTTACTCGTTCAAAACCAAATCAAGTTTGAAATTTGAATTCAAGATACGAGACAAGTCAGTCTACTAATATATAAGAAGATGATGATGCATTGAAACGGCCAAAAACAAGTACTTGGAGTGATAAATGGGAATGATGTGACCTAGATGACAATAATATTATATATAGGTGGTATGGTCCAAAATTAAAGCTCTTGAAAATGTAGACATATAACGTACAAGAATATATTGCTGGATTTTCATTTAATGGAAACAAATTTTGTTGGAAATTTTCCATATCAAAATGGAAATAGGTGCATTGGGTCTTGTAGAATTTGAAGCAAATTCTTTTTTTTTTCTTTTTAAATTTTCATTCGGTGTCCTGGATATGTGTTGAAACATGGTTAATTTGGAATTGCGCAATGTAAAGCCCGTCAAAGGATAAAGGGAGAAAAAGACGATTATTTCCATTCTCAAGACTTGAACCGAAAACCTTCTATTAATGTGGTTCTTATAAAAATCTGTTTCAATTGGCACTCTTTCTTTCTGAATCTATGTTTTTTTTTTTTTAAAATACATTTCTATTGAAACTCATTAATATAGACATTTTGTTTTATCCTTAATGACCCAATTAATGGAGTGGATAATGTCGTCGATTCTTACATAGCTTTTTTATTCCTATTTTTTGACAAAAGCATGTCTTTATTCTTTTGAACGTAGAATAGTGCTCCCACTAATAGCACAAAAAATTGTAAACTAAGAAAAAAAGAAAATATGAAGTATGAATATTCACATAGAGAATGTTTTAAGTGAGCTAATTGCTAAATGTAGTTATGATGGAATCCACTTCTCTTGCATTATGGATCTAATCTGGAATCTCGTATTGTTTACTGACATTCACAATTAGGGGCGGAAAAATGGTTAAAAGAAAACAGTTACTCATTCATATTATCAATTAAAAATAGGTTGGATAATGAACTTTTTAAAAACAAATTAAATATGGATAAGAACCATATTATCTATTTAGAAAATGGATAACAAATGGTTTAACTTTTATATTTGTAGAGCCTCAAATTGGAGGCTCCTCAAATTTATGGTCTTAGTCTCCCAAAAGTGATCATATTCAAGAAGTCATCCATATTCTCCGCCATGATTACCCATATTATCCGCCGGTTGACCCGGTTTTATCCTTTTTAAACATGGGTTGGGTCGGGTTGGATATTTATCCGTTTTTTTATTACCCGTTTTGATATGTCCCATATCCGACCCTACCCGCCCGTTTGTCAGCCCTATTCACAATGTCCTCTGCAGGTTTTAGCTGCACAGGTACAATAACAACAATAAAACTCATTGAAATCTCACAAGTAAAGTTTGGGAGGATAGTGTATTCACAGATTTTATCCCCGTCTTATGAAGGTAGGGAGGTCGTCTTTGACAGACCCTCGACTCATAGAAGGCAATGTCAAACACTTACTGCTTGATGATTGGTAGAATTGGTAGACTTTATTATTTTCCTTTTTTGATGATTGATAGAATTGGGAAACTACAAATAGTTAAGAACCATTGTCCGCCTTGGCGCCTTTATTCATTTAGTTGTTCTCTCTAGAATTTAGAGGTTTTCGTTTACCAACACAAAAGGGGGGGAAAAGATAGTAATAACTTTAAAAAATATACTTTTAAATCACACTTTAAAAAGATTTAACGGTATATATAAAATACAAAAAGAATACCTATAATTATCTATCAGAACCAGGTTTCGATCCCCACGTTTCCGCTGCGGCACTCTGATTTGTTAATAATCACTTGCTGGGTTTTATATAATACATAGTTTTGTATCAATGACTTTTGTCACATTGGGAAAGACTAAATAAAGTAGTAATTCTTTCTTATGCGATATGGCTTGAGTCACCAAAGTGAAAAAACTTCATTTCCTTAAGCGCAGCTTCCTAGATTATCAAACTTGTTCATGTATGTGCCCATCAATTGTTAGTAAGTTGGCACAATTGCTTGCCTCCCATTAAATGTGTAATGGTTATAATAGTCTTATTGGCTTCAAACAAATACTTACAATCTTCAACAATAACACTAAGACGATGAGATATGTTTCCACTTCGAGATCATGATATGTTTCCCTTCGTTGATAAACTTGACAACAAGCAAGCAATATGTTTCCACCTCGAGATCATGATAACACATTTCTTTTGCTAACTTCAGCCCTTGGTTGATGTCGCATGGCCCTCTATAGCGAGGCTTGAGTGGGTTGCAATCTTACCTAAATATATGAACTGAACTTCAACCATGAAAGGGCTATGCCTACTCGTTTTGGGTCAATAAAGCAACCTCAAAACTCAACAGACGGTGTTTCAAGACTACTCTCTTTTGCATTAACCGAAAACCACTTTAAAGATTTCATTACCAAAACGTATCAACAGAAGTATCAAATTTAAACTCTGCAATCTTTAACAGACTGAACTATTTTATAAACGTAAAGTTATTAACTTTCACACAAAAAAAACAAAGTAAACCTCAATGAAGAGCTAAAATAAAGTGATAGCGCAGTCAACTGCCTGCGAGGGCCTTCGCCCATTGCACATGCAAATGCAAGTCATGAACTTCCAATAAGACGATAACATCAACGCAACCAACTTTTCCTCGTTGAATTAGTTATATATTAGTAATAGACATCCGTCCAGGACAAGATTTCATCTGGATACATCGTAAACATAAAATCACTTGTATTCTGCCTTATAGGGATTCAGCCAAGCAAAAGAAGCTCTATATTACTAGTCAAGCGCACTACATGCAATCAGGAAAAACGCTAACAAGCAAGAAAACACACACGTTAAGTGTTAAAAAATAGAGCTCTTTTCACTGACATGACAGTTTTTTCTGAAAACTTCCCTGTTGTCCATATGCTGTCCATGGAAGGCAGAAATAGACAGGCGATGCCACAGAAGTGGCAAAACGAATGAATGCAGCTGAAGTACTCGTATTCTTTTCTCATTGACTACTCCAAGCAAAACGCTACAAAAGACATCCACAAAAATGATACTGGATTACAAGCAACCCAGTTTAATCAAATGATTAATACCTGCATGTTTATATACCCAATACCTCAAGTGCTGAAACATAAACACATCTATAATTATCGTCATTATCCACATAATACAAATACTAAAGAGTTTAATTACATGTCAGGAAGAGCTGAAAGGGTTAGCTGACTTTCGCCTGGACACTGTACAAAAGATAAGGTCGCAGCTTCAAACAATGTTGTACTCCTTCCAGTGTTCAAGTAGCAAGCTCCGTGTCATGAATAACCCACCCTTCCGGCCAATACCATGCCATGTAACCTTTCTCTCCCGGAGAAATAGTATTACTTTCTCTTCAAACAATACGTAAAACTTCACGAAGATAACATGGGTTATTTTTCCTTTCTCAGCACTAGTTGTGCTGGCATGGTTTACTTGAGCAGAGAGCCTTCCTCCCCCACTCCAGCCCTCTGACTCAATATTCAGAATCACTGGCAAGGGATATGTCACCATTTGACCTGAATTATTAGCAAACTCTTTACCTCATCTTAGGTCCAGATGATATGGTCCACGTGTTGACAGCATAAACCAAATTGCTGGAAGCAAACTATAACCCATCACATAAACAAGCCTGCGATCTTCAACTATTGTAGTGAAGTTTCTGATTTTGGAAGCCCTGGCCTTGTGGCGCTTGCTGCTGTTGAGGTTGGCTTTGCATGTTAAATGGTTGAGTGTTGTAGTGAGCAAATGGTTGGGAGTAAAGTGGATTAAGCGAACTCTGGAAAAAGTGGAATCAAATTCAAGTGCTATTCCAAGGAAAACGTCAATCATCCAAGTCACATTGACATTAGACTAGTTGAAATAAACTAATAGCAAGAAGAAAATATTTTTAAACAAGCGAAGTCCCCTGGCATTATATTGCCGTGAAGAATCATTTATGCAATCCAGTGGACTTCGCCTAAACCATATTTCCTATTTGTGCGTGTTCAATAATTTAGCCAACTCTCAAGCAGAATTATTTAATAAACTAACCTGAGACTGAAGTGATGCATTGGACATGCCAAAATGATTTTGTGAACCATCATCTTGTGATGGATTATTGTATCCAGCTTGAGTAAAGAGACCTTGGGATCCATGAGCCATGTAGTCCTGCACCAGAAATAAAAGGTCTGATAAGCAAAAGTCCAACCGGAAGATCAAGAGAAAAGAAATCATAAGAGACCACTTCAATTAACTTGTCTACCAAAGACACCCAGTCAGAAGAGCTAACAGATCAGCTATCATTATGATGAACTTGTGAAAACATCCAGACTCGCATATTCAAAATTTTAAATACATGTTTTCCAGGCCTTGAAGTTTGAGACATTAAGGGGCCAAAGGAGTGAACAATTAAAATTAACCTGTGACATGAATTCGTTTCCTGAACCAAAACGGGAGTATCCAGATTGCGAATTCTGGTTTAGGAAGTTCCCCGGAAAGCCAGCCTGTGCTCCTTGAGTTACATAATCAACAGCATAACCACTTTGAGAAGCCTAAATACCAACAAAAAAAAAGCCAGTTAATATTGCTATGCCTATGTAAACTAATTGGAGCGAGAAAAACAAATAATTATGCATAAAAAGGGCAGTGATGTGCAGGCCCAATATACAATTACTAGAAAATGTGCAGGACAAGAACCTGTGTAGAGAAGTCAGCAACGTTATATGGAACATGAGACCCCTGGCTCTTGAAATCATCTCCCACGAAATCCTGATGAACAAACCTAAAGTAAATATGATAGAAAAATTAAATCAAAATAACAATTTTGATGTTCAGAATCAATCACCTGTGACATGCTACCCATAGAATATCCATCCCGAAATGTCTGGCCTGGTCCCTGGATACCCATCTATAATTCAAAAGAGAGAAAATGCTTACAGCAAATCATCTACTATTGATCGAAAAAACAAACTGAAATTCACTAACGTTAGAAGCATATCCAGGCTGAGATAAAGGTCCTCCAACAGAAGGCTGACTGTTTGGATTCTCCAATGCAGGAAAGTTGAAGTTAGACCCAAGACTTCCGGCCTGTTGCTGGGTGCCTTGATGGTGAGGGAGATGACTACCAATTGGGGCATTGGCATTGCCACGTCCAGCCCCAAAACCCCGGCTACCTGGCTGTGGAACATGAGGAACAGCTCCAACAGGCCCATGGACAGCACCACGAGTAGGAATTGCATACGGCTGTGGAGGGCCTCCATGGTAAGGTGGAAAGGGAACCCGAGGCATTGGATAACCAGCAGGATGAACACCAGGTTTCTGAGTACCGTTGGGTACACCAGGCGCCATATAAGAACCTACACATCAAATCATATCCTCAGCAAAAGCAGACAAATACATATATAAATTACATGAGATTATAATAATAATGAAAATTTTCTAGTTACTCCAAAGTTTCTTTGAGAAAAACTGTACAATAAGAAAGCAAAAGCAGGTTTCTGACACATTATAGATGAGAGAGACATATACTCCAATCATACAACACCTCAGCAAGCAATTAACAGTCAGTGGGGGAAAGTTCAGATCCACCATACCCCTAGAACGACTATTTCTCCTGTCAGCATTGGGGCCTGAAGCAGATCCAAAACTGTCACCTGGAATTCCAGGTCCACCACCGAAGAAAAGTCTGCGCTCATTGTAGATCTGCAAACGATGTTACAAGAAACCTGAGTACCGATGCATAATCAAGCACAAACATATAACTTTGGAAGAGTATTTGACCACAATTAGTACCTTTTTGGGCTTCTGAAATTGAACCATGCTTTGCTTTAAATTATTCAGAGGACCTTCTACCAAGCACTCATGCTCCTGAGGAACAAATTCATTAAAGCATGAGCATCTCAAAGCATGAAACACCTACTGAGACATTACTCTATACGTCCCCAAGCCTACAGACAGTAACAATATTGCCTAACAAATTCACCATGATTATCCCAAAAAATTAACCACCTAATATTTTGTCAACTTTGCCAGTTCATAACTTCTCCGAAGTGTAGAGAAATTGCGAAATAATGCCTAATAAGCATTACAAGAGAACATTTTGAAGAAATTACCTTGTAATGTGTCAACAAGCCATTCCATAGAGGCTGTTTGCTAAGAACTTTAGGATTTCCAAGGATAACAATACCATAACGAGCACGTGTAAGGGCAACATTAAGCCTCCGTGGATCATTAAGGAATCCAATGCCCTAAAAAGAAAAGAGAAGTAAAAGAAGTCAATTAAAGTTTAACAGTGAAATATGGGAACTGGTGATATAGATCGGATCAAATTTCAGAATATGTTGAAGACATGAAGCATCAAAAAGAGAAAATTAATGGATATGCAAACCAACCTGATGTTCATTACTCCTGACACAAGACAAAATAATATAATCCTTTTCCCTCCCTTGAAATGAATCAACACTTGCAACCTGAACATAGCAAATACACACAGTAAGTATTAAGAATCCAAGAAAACCATAAAGCTCATCTATTTAATGCTTACCTCAATTTCCTTGTAAAGTTGTTGTCTCAAGGAACCATTTCTTGCCATGTAATTTACAATGTATGCTCGTTGACCCTCATATGGTGTTATGACCCCAATCTGTGAATAAAAATAATTACATCCTCGCCACAAAAAGAAGGTGTCCAACCTTAAAGATGCATATAAGAATTTACCTGACTAGGTACTACTCCACTCTTTAGAAATGTAGTCACAATCTTCTCCACATTTGCAGCTTCAGTTCTATTCAGATAGGAAGTTCCACTAGCACTGATCTCCTCTTGTCCCATCTATAGATGAATTACCAAGTACTCAAATCAAGTATTCAAATTTGAATATATCAGTAAACCAGGAAACAATTTCTATAAACTATATAAGAGAAACAATCTTAAGTATATCCATAACCATCACAATAACATCCCAAAACAAAAATGACAGATTTTTCCACAACTCAAAAAACGAAAACCAAAGAAGAATCAGCTAAAATAATCTGATAATACCTGAACATAGAAGAACATGGGACGGTTGGGCACAGGCCAAGGGAAATCAATGCCTGTTGATTGTCTTTCATTGATGGTTACACCATTTTGGAGTGTACCTTCATAAAAGCTATTTGATGGAAACTCAGATAATGCAGGATGCATACGGTATTGTACCTGGAATTGCAAACAAATAGAGAGCATAATAAACATTAGTAATGGAATAAAAGAATTCTGATGCTTTACAGATTTAAAAATAGCTAAATAAAGATAAACAGTACTCTGAAAGAGGAAGTGACCAGACAACTCTACGTCCAAGGAAACAGAACGAAAAGAAAAAAAGATACGAGCAAGAGGGGATTAACAATTATTGCTTGGCAAGCAAATAAAAGCAGCTAGAATGAGAAGCTTAGAAACTCAAAACAGCTCAGATACACAAGCTACACTAGATAATGACATAACCAAATAACATAATGCTACATGAAGCATAGAAAAATCAGAAAACCTTAAAACTAGAATGATTTGTTGCAGCTCCGCCCAAAGAAAAGGTATGGGGAAGTGAAGATGAGTTAAAATACCAGGAACATCTTCCGAAATAAGCTATACTGACCGAAAGAACTGCATCCTTTAAAAATTCATTCCAATCCATCGAATTATTCGACTTTTGATGCAAAAGATTTATAGATGGAGCTAACCATTTCGATAATATATCCAAANTTCCGAAATAAGCTATACTGACTGAAAGAACTGCATCCTTTAAAAATTCATTCCAATCCATCGAATTATTCTTTTGATGCAAAAGATTTATAGATGGAGCTAACCATTTCGATAATATATCCAAATTCCATCCTCCCCCTTGGTTGAAAGGAATTCCTAGAGATCCAACAAACAAAGTAAAGAGTCCTAAAAATATTGGGAATAGCATAGTATTGTCCGATTCATAAGGATAGCAATAAACCGCTTTATGCTCAAAATGAGCAATAGTCATAAAAGGTCGTGTCATTACTCCAGACACACACAAAAAAAATGCAAAGCGGACTCCTCAAGTCTTCATAGATGACTAAAGAGCACTTCCAATCACTATGCCAACTATATGAGAAACAAGAGAATAACCGAAAAAGAATCTTAAATTTAACTTCAGCCACTACCAACCCTGATAGACATGTTAACAAATTAACAGACAGGCAATCACCTGTAACCTAATTGGCTTCACTCCTAGA
The DNA here is from genome assembly GCA_005239495.1 of Nicotiana undulata. Lineage (NCBI taxonomy): Eukaryota > Viridiplantae > Streptophyta > Magnoliopsida > Solanales > Solanaceae > Nicotiana > Nicotiana undulata. The sequence continues at coordinate 113,649 of ML265221.1, read as the reverse complement.
AACACAAGGCGCTCAAATAGAGATTGAGCAAGTCCAGCACGGGCGGCTTTCTTGCACATAATGACTGGTCCGAGCTGGCAGTGATCACCGACAAGAACAGCCTAGCACAAAACTCACAGTAAGACCAGACATCGTACTATATTTCAATATGACATTTTTTCATAAATGAATTTCAACATGACATTAATTGCACTAGTGACCTGCTTTGCGCCAAGAACCAAAGGAATAAGACATTCAGGCTCAGTAGCCTGAGTGGATTCATCAATAAGCACCTACCAAGAGGTTTAACACAACAGAAATGTTAAAATCAGCAAGAATCCAGAATGAGTACATAAGAACAAAAATAAGAAACTGAAAATCTAATAGTTCGGAAATCCTCAAATCTTCAGTAATAAGGTAAACCAACCTGGCGGAATCTGAAGTTAGCCAATCTAGGGTCTCCAGCACCAACGCATGTGCAACAAATTACATCAGCACTCTGAGCTATTTCCCTCTCTGTTGCCCGCTTCAAAGCTTTATATTTCTTCTCATCACTGCTGGAGAGCTCTCCTGAAAGTTCATTAACCAAATGACTCCGAATCATGTGCACATATTTAGAATGCTCTAATAGAGGATATATAATGAGAAAGAGAAAAAAAACTGAGCACTCGCTAAAAGTATCACCATGTAAATGCTAAATCCCCCAATACATATGAGGCCAAAGAAAATCCAGGAAAGCAACACAAACCTTGTTCATCCTTCAGTTGCTGTAACTTGTGCAGTTCACTCTTCTCAGATGTGTCAAGATGGCGAACCTGTATAAACAAAAGTTTACAAGATATCATTAAAAATAGAACGATATATAAATATTTGAGGATAGAAAATAAAAAAACTAACCTGATAGTGAAGCGTTAAATGCTCGACAGGAGAACTGACAGCTTCCCTTGACTTGGCACAGAGCCTGACCACCTGGAAAAAAGAAAATTATATGAGGAAGGACCTAATATTCTCACAAATATTGTTGGAAGTTTCTGATCATTTTTATTACATTTCTTATTATATTTCCAGTACTTTAGACTCCAATGTCCTTCGCCTTCAGTTTGTATTCGTGGGTTGGACTGACAGAGGCGGATCCAGAATTAAAACTCAATGAGTTCAACCTATAAGATTTTTGGCACTGAACACATTGCACGTTTCAAATTATGGGTTAAGAAGTAAATTTTAGTGATTTTTACATATAGATATTTATGCTCCTGTCAAAATAGTAGGTTCGGTTGAACCTAGTTAACATCTAGGTTACATCTACCACTGGTGGGACAGGGCCGATAGGGATGGATATAGGAGATTCATTTTTATCCTTCAGTTAACCATACTCGATCCATCTGAGGATACAAATAGAACTCTTTCTTTAAATCAATACCATAAAAAGAGCTGATAGGGGATGGAGATATATATACTATGTCAAAGGTAGGTAGACAACAGTCTACAACATTCTGCAAGATGCTTCCACTAGAAACATGTGCGGCATAAATATGCATTAAACACCAAAATAGTAATTCCCAGTCAGTTCAAAATGTTTTCAATCTTCAGCACTTTATTTTTCTTGGGTTGGAGGGTGGGAAGGAGATATAGAAATAGCTGGTGCCTCACCTTCAGACCAGTAGCACTTATCTTCTCTGCTAATTGGTCCACAGCAACATTACTGGGGGCACAGACCAAAACCTGATGAAATAACAGTCAGCAAATGATTGTAAAGAGCCATTATATCAAGTGACTAATACCTAGAGCAAATATACGTAAAAATGACTTAATTTACCTGTCCTTGGCCTTGTTTGGCCATATGATACACAATGGCGGCAGAGGTGACAGTTTTTCCCGTTCCAGGTGGACCTTGAATTAAACTGATGGGCTTTTGAAGAACGCTTTTTACAGCAAAAACCTAAGGATGCAAACATGGAACAATAAGATAACCAGAATCAGTAACTCCTTTTGAGAACCTCCTTCCACTGTTGGTGGTGGAGGGGTATTTTTTTGGTTAAGGGGGTGAGGGGAAGCAACTGACTATGGGGCACCACTTCTGCATTAAGCTTAATTGAGTAAGCTGCATTGAGGGGGGCAATTTTATGAAAACAGAGAACAAAACAGCAACTAAAATTTGGATTGCATGTGCTTGTTAATAGGGGTTCGACAATGTAACATGTACCAACACAGCAATCAGGTTTGATTATTCACTATAATTCTCAAATGTAAGCAAACTTGCCATCATAACATGTTTGATACTACATGTGTATACTTAGAGAACTACTAAGAGTTTTCATTGTTAAAAAATCCCGTTCAATAAGGTATCCCTGAAAAAGGTTTGGAAGCGTGATCAATATTGAAGCTAAAGGAAATATGCTTTTTCAGAAATGAGGGAAAAGAGGCAACAGGTTCAAGCAAACAGATAGCGCCCTCAACCTGAGATGCATTAAGCTCTGGAAGACCAGGGGCACCAAAACGGCGAGGAAGTGCATTGCGGACCATCTGCATCTCAACTTCATGACCTAACAGGTGATGGTAAATATACCTGCACAGGAAGCAAAGAGAACGCAAAACTAAATGCTCCATCGATAGAAGTTACAACTGGTTGACCCAAATAAAGTTAGTAGTTACATCCATGAATATGACATTCCTTTGTACTACATAGATGAATTCAAAGTTCATTCAGGATATAATGACTAGGCAACAAAAGAAAAGATGCAATATCCCTTATTACTTCATCCAAAAAAAAGGATGTAGTATCTTAAACATTCAACGAGGCAAAGTTAAAGAAAGAGCAGTCATTTCTCTAAATGTATAATCATCATAAGCATTACAAGATACCTACAATAACAAAACAAAAAAGGGACAAACCAATTCGATGAACGCCTTTTGAAAAGGTTTAGATGGAATAATAAATCTTAGGCAAGTAAGATAATTAATTAAAAGTACATGAAATCTTCACAATTGTTTTTATCTTTCTACACAGAAACCAGACATTCTCACTCACCCACTGACACTAGTCTCATCCACTGCAAAGGTTTTCATCGCACTCTGCATCCGGTCAAAGCTCGTACTTTTCCAAACAAAGTCAACACTAAGCCCATGGGTCACATCGATAGGAACCCCCTGATAAGACAGGACTAGTTTAGAAAAGGCCCAAAGTACAAGCCAAAACATGGTGAAAGAAGAAAACAGAAAATCACGAAGAGACTAGCAATCTAAAAACTATGGTACCTGGCTGACACGAAGTTCAAGCGCAACCTCCTCTTGAGCAGTTAATTTTACCTGAAAATTGAATAGTCAATCAATATCTAAGCGAGAAATTGCAAAAGAAGCCTTAACAACCCAAGAAAACAAGACGCAGAGAGCTTTTCGAGAAGCTCTTTAAGAATATTTTCCATTCAGAAAATTTTCCAAGATGCTGGGAGCCTTTTTCATTCCAACCAATTTACTTGTTAAGGGGGTTTATGGCTAGCTATACTCCAAAAATATTTCCCTCTCGAGAAGAGTTGGAGATCAAGCAAAATGTCCATACCACGTGCCCCACGGATTGCCAAGCTGGATGTGCTGCATCCCCTGAATATCGCAGCCTTAGCTCATCACCGGGTACAAGACGCAACTCATTATCTTCCTAAAAAACAGCAGACCATCTTCAATTAGGGAAAGACACAAGAGATCTCCCACGTCAATATTTAATAGTAAATGACAGCAATAAGCTCTATAACAGTCCGAGAATCTAGAAGAATCATAGCAGAAAAAATAACAAGAAAATACCTTAGGGAAGACAAAGTACGCAACGCGTTTCTTGTTGAGACCAATATCCCATCGAATAGTAAGATTATCTTTACTCTGAGACTCTTTCATCATCTACCAAACAGAAAAAGAACTCAAAACTTGTACGCAGTATCTCAACACAAGTATAAACTCTACTTGGAGACGAAGAAGAAACGATGGGCAGATCAATTGACAAGGAAAAATATCACGTTCTCAGAAAAAGAACGACAACAGAGAGAAGTAACTTCACATGTCTTAGCTCAATTATCACAGAGGTTAAGAATCAAGAAGAAAAAGACGAGCAACCTTAAATACAATATTCAGCATAAAATCAACATTTGTATGGACAAAACTCACTATCAAGTAAACTTAGGTAAGTAGTACGCTCACATCTTTACTCAAGAGTGACAACTGACAACAGAGAGAAGTAACTTCGAATGTCTTAACTCAATTGTCACGGACGTTAAGAATCAAGAAGAAAAAGATAAGCAAGCATAAATACAACTGTCCTCATAAAATCAACATTTGTATGGACAAAATTCACTATCAAGTAAACTTAGGTAAGTTGTGCGCTCACATCTTTACTCAAGAGTGACAACAGAGGAAAGTAACTTCGCATGTCTTAGCTCAACTGTCACAAACGTTAAGAATCAAGAAGAAAAAGACAAACAAGCGTAAATGCAATTGTCCTCATAAAATCAACACTTGCATGGACAAAACTATCAAATAAACTTGGGTAAGTAGCATGCTCTCTATCCAAAAGCAAAGGTGAAAAGGAACATGTAACGTTGGAGGAAAATATGAAATGTCAGGATGCAATAAAAAGCTAAGAATAGTATAGTATTCATTGATGCACTCACGCTTCAGCATGTAAAATCTTCTTCAAAACCTGACATACCTTATCGTAGTCAGCTTCGAGCTTGATCAATGGTGCAAATATGTTTTGATACTACATTAAAAGGGTGAAGGCAAACTTAGTTAAAATGTCAATACAAAGGCAACTCACAAATACATACTGCACAGCATTTATAACACATAAAAGGTAGAGGAGATAATACAATAGTATCATCCAGTGAGAACCTGATAGGCATCTTCATACTTCAAGGCAACGGGCTGGGGCTCATCATCTACACCAGGCTTCTCAAGATCTTCCAGAGTAGCATCTGGATTTGTCTTCCACAATTCTTCTACTTTGTTGATTTGTTGAGCACTGATCTGGCGCGCCCTCAACTGTTCTTGCTCAGAGGGGACCTGCAGCACTCCACACATCACAAATACAGGATAGAAAACAAAAACCAAAACTATCAAAAAAGATAGAACAAGTAAGAGAATCCAGACCTTAACAAGCCACTGCAAAAAGCACCTGTCATCAATGAGCGGGCACCACTGGCTTAGGTCCCAGTTCATATCCTTCAATGCATTAACACTAAGACAAGGTTCCCTACAGAGGAGAACAACGACACTCTCTGCCTTAGCAGAAATGAAACCAAGAAGAAAGACATTTCGGCATCCACAATTGTAGCACTCTAGAATCGTTTCTCCAAGTGGACTATCTTTATGAAGGCACACCTCCTTGTGTTTTGCTCGCACCTATTAGAAAAAATTGAGAATATTCAATAATGCCAACAATACAAAAATTATACTCAATAAATGCCTTGTTTCCGGAGAGAATATAATAGACATGCCAGTTGTAGGAAAAGGCAAGATGAATATAACACCCCAATGTAAGTCCATTAAAATCAAGTGGCTGATCCACTACCTAGACTGGTAAAACAAACAAATTGTAATATGCATTTAAGATTCCTTATTTAATTTCTACAGTTTGGACAACCGACATTCCAAAATGCAGTATCAACTAGAGATAATCTACTCCCTTAGTAACTAAGAAAAGGTGCTTTGGCTTTTCACCTTGAAAAACATATAGAGAATTTCCCTTTTAACTTATCCCACATGCATAAATGAAGAATTCAGTGGAGGTGAAAGTTGCATGAATCTGACAGAACGTATTTTTTATTGGGATAAAAGATCTTTTTATGGAAGAGATCCCAGCACTAAAGGGTGCTGGAAATATACATTACAAAAGGAGAAAAGAACTTGTTGCTTTACTAACTTATAAGGACCTGCGGAAATCTAGCATTATACCTAGTAAATGTACATTCACCGTACTACAGAAAAAGGCTGACAAAACTATACATTCGTATCAAATAAATTTTCCATTCTTGCTTCAAAAATATGCTTTCCCAAAGAATAAACGGACGCAGCAAATCTATATCACATGGTATAAAAGAAAATCTATATCCCATGGCGTAACAGCTAGAAGCTGCATGAGTAATAGTGTCCCGATTTTTTCTAATGACCAAGAAACACTCGAGGGTCAGTAGCACATGGTTCAAAAACGGTGGATAATGGGCCCGCCCCTCTATACTCCTCCACTTAAACTCACGCTTTTGGCTGCGGCAGGTCTCGAACCCATGAAGTGCCTAACCCACGCATCACATGTTGCATCTTATGTTAGAGTAAAGCCATAGGGGCAATAGCATCCCAAATATGGGGGGAAAAGCAAATAAAAGAGAGCTTACCAACGACATCCACAGCATTGACCATCCATCACCAGATGAAACCAAAAAACTATATTCGGCTAAAAACCTTACTGGTAACACACAAGCAAGAAAAATGGAAGGAGATTCTCTCAGCAGTTACCAATAAGCTTGATTTAAAGTATTTAAAAGGAATAAAGAAACGGAAAAAAGACTAATTGCTTAGTCGTGTAATAATCGCTAGGCCAAAGACAAATGCATAAGCTTCATCTACTTCAGTAGTTCACTTTTCTGGTGCTATCCGATACTAGTATTTCCGGTTCCATACTTCTCCTTTTTTAACCATGTTACTCCCTTCCCTAAAACAAGCTCCAGAGAGAAAGGGAGGACAGGAAGAAGGAGACTACATACATTATGAGAAACACGCCCCTGCCTCAAGACCCTATCTGCAGCTAGTGCTGCACACCACTGCCTTTAGCTTGAATTATATATACCTATATTAAGTTCAGGGGAGTAATGGCTGTGAGGTGTAAGGTATTCCACTTAAACCCCTGCTTCCTTTAGCAAAATGAGGACAGAAAATATTTTTCATCCAAATTATAACTGGTAAATCAACTTCAAGTCATCCAAATAAACTAAAAAAAAGATAATACCATAAAGCTACTATGCAAGTTATTTCTATTTCATTATGATAAAGCTAGTAAGCTACTTGTCAAAAAGTAATGTAGTTATGATAAATCTATTTTGCAGACATTTACACACTAATAGGAAATATAAAAAACTCGTATAAAAACAACAAACCCAGTATAATCCCACAAGTGGGGTCTTGGGAGGGTAGTATATACGAAGACCTTACCCCTGCCTTGAGAAGGTAGAAAGGCTTATTGCAGAAAGACAAAAAGGAAGGAGTAACAACAAGCAATGACACCAACAACCAATAAACAAACCGAAGCGAAAGAGACAACAAGTAATAATAATCTAAGAATAAAAAAATACTAGACTAACACTAAGTAGTAAACTAAAACATCTGGTATGAACAAGGAAAATGCTATGCTACCTAACCTTCTACCCTTATTCTTGACCTCCATACCTTCCTATCAAGGGTCATGTCCTCGTTAAGCTAGAGCATTGCCATGTCATGCTTAATCACCTCTCCCCAATACTTCTTCGGTCTACCTGTACCTCTACATCTTCTTAGGCCCTACAAAGCCAACCTCTCAAACCTCTCACACCTCCTCACTATGGCATCGGTGCCTCTCATCTTCACATGCCTGAATAATCTAAGTCTTGTGTCTCTCATCTTGTCCTCCATAAGGGTCACGCTCACCTTGTCCCGAATATCTTCATTCCTAGTTTTATCTATCCTAATATGTCTGTATATCCATCTCAACATCCTCATTTCTACTACCTTCATCTTCGAGACATGTGAGTTCTTGACCGGCCAACACTCAGCCCCATATAATATAGTTGGTCTGACAACCGCTCTATTAAACTTACTTTTAAGTTTTGGTGGCACATTCTTATCACAAAACACTATGTTGCTCGAACTCTTCAAAAATGTCGCCGGGTGCGTGTCGGATTCTCCAAAAGCAGTGTATTTTTTGAGAGTCCGCGCAACATACGTCGGCGGATTCTTACCTTTAAATATAAAAAACTACTAGTTCTTTTTAAATTTATTTTGTATAATATTGGCCTGAGATAAGTTTATACGGAGTAACATGATCAATGCGAATTGGCCCCAACTTGTTTGATATTGAGGCCTAAATGTTGTTGTTTTTTATGGTAAAACCTATTTTGTAGAGATTTATAAGTCAACAAGATAACGATGTTCTAGTAGTACTTTTTATATTTATTTTGTATAATACTGGGCTGATATGAGTTTATATGGAGTGACATGGTCAATAAGGATTCATATAACACACCCCACCCTAACTTGTCTAAGACTGACACATAATTGTTGCACGATAAATTTATTTGCAGATATTTATACGTCAAAAGGAAATATAAACTTCTTGTCCTTTTATTTTTATTTAGTACTATATTAGCAATGAGTATAGATGAGTAACATATTCTGTAAAGTTTCGTAGAACCAACCCCAACTTGTTTGGGACTGACCTAGTTGTTGCTGTAGTATGATAAATTCTATTCTGCACATTTCTATAGACCACGAAAAACAGGCATTCACAACAAGAATCAAATATGGGAGAGAAAAAAATGCATCTCTCTTACATACCAGGTGATTAACAATATGTGAGCCCGAAGTATTCCCCCTTGAATTACAAAACCACTTACGGCAAGACGGCACATTGCACCTAACTACACAAGCAGGATTCGTCACTCCACAGTACTTACAAGCATGCTCAACACCAAAATCTCCCTTTCCGTACTCAAAACCCTCATCATCCACCGTCTCCTCAAAATTCAACCCGCTCATCCCCGCCGCCAACGCATCCACCACCACGGATGCCGCCTGATTATTACTACTACTACCAATAACATTTCCGTTCCCGCCACCACCAGAGACATTTCCGCCGCTTCCACCGCGGGATTTTTTTGACGGAGAGGCGTCAGAAGACGGAGGCCGATCGGGTGCTTCGGAAACCAGAGAATCCGACGGCGTAGGCCACGCTGACGATCGAATTGGCTGTGAAAGCTCTTGAAATTCAGGATAATCGAACTCTTCGCCTTGCGTGTTGAATTCGAGGAATGTGTATGCATCGTTCCCGGTGTCCGGCTGCGACGCCGTATCGTAGAGATTGTTCGGCTGAGTATTCATCGTACAACCAAAAAATCGTAGATATGAATTCAATGTAGGCTGAAGTATTCGATTTCGAAGTGAGATTTTTAGAGTGTTCGGAATTAGGGTTTGGAAAGGGGAAAGTTAGGGTTCGGTGAAAAGGGCGAAGAAGAGAGAGAGGAGAGAGAAAGATATGATGAATATTCTGTTTTGGAAAAATACTTAAATGTACAAAAATACGTCATATTTAATACTTGGTATTTATTATTAAATCGTGTTTAATTAAATTGTGGTTTGTGTATCTGGAAAAAAAAATTGATCTATAAATAGGGTGAAAATTATTTACACTCTCCAACTTTACTCTAAAAACAAATTCTGCCCTTAACTTTGAACAATAGTCATTCCTCTTCCCTTATTGCAATATCAATTTTGGCCTTGACATTTTTAATTCTTCATCTATATATTATATTTTAATATTATATAAAATAATATTTTATTTTTTAACCTAGACATTTTACCTATTGTTTAAATAATTTTCTATTTTAGTATAGATTTTCACTTGAGTTTATTAATATTATAAGTAAAATATTCTTTTAATAATTTTATCATAAAATCTTACGCAATTTTTTTTTATTGTTATTTAAATATTACATATATGTATGTATGTCTGAGTGTGTGCATACACATATATTTAAGTTTTGCTCTCTCTTATTCTCTATCATCTATATATATAAATGATTTTTGATCGTCATTAATAAAAAATATTTATTATAATTTAGAATGTAATTACAATATAAATAGATAATCTTTTAGAATATTATTATAAAATTTATTTCTATTTTTATTTTATTAATGGTGACTAAAACTCATTTATCTATATAGAATTCAATTTATAAATTTATATCTAATTTTATTCATTATCTTTGTATTACTTGCATTCAAATATTTATAAAGTTTTTACTCCCTTTTATTGCCACTTTATAGATATATATTAAAGTTGCGATCACTATAAATAAAATAAAATTATTTTTATTCTCCCTATTTATTTCACTATCGAATATATTACTTAATTACTATTTCTCACTCTTCTTTTTTCGTCTCAAGAATAATTTTTCTTCTGTTATATAAATTTTAGAAAATGAAAGAAAAATATCATGATTTTAAAAAAGTATTTAAAAAAAAAAGACAAAGGTTGATATGTAAGGTAAAAATAGGTATTAAAAAAGCCAAATGGACATAAAAGGGGGGAGAATGACTATTGTTCGATATTGAGGGAGGGGTTTAATTTTTAAAGCAAAGTTGAGGTGTAAAAATGATTTTCACTCTATAAATATGGTATCTTCCCATTATTCTTAAAAATAACAAATTGTATATAGTAAAGTAAAACACTTGAAAATCTTATCGGAACAGTTCATATTAAAATTAAAAGGAGATAAAGACAAGCCCCTTACTTAATTTGTGATAATTAATGTTGATTTTAATATTAAGTTAATTGAATTTGGTGTAACATTCATTTTGCCATTTATATTTACTTATACATTAGAAATTAATTACACCATATTTATATAGGATTTTTTCCTTTCTGTACAATATTTAAAACTTATTTATCAAAATTATCCTAATTTTGTATATTACTCGTCCTAAACAAAAATTACTAACAAAATATATACTATTCATTATTAGTGTCTTAAATTAGGGATTTAGTTACGTCCATTTCTTTTTTCTCTTCCCTCCCCTTCACGGAAAGTGATGTCTGTTTTTTCTAACTAGAGTTTAGAGAGGATCCAACAGTAAAAACCCAAAAGGGGAGGCATCTCAGAAAGTCATTATGCATCATGTTATAGGATCGTGTTCAATTAACTACACTTAGCCTAAAATTAGATATGTAAAAACAATCACCTTGTTCTAATAAACTGGCAATCAGTCTTTGAATATTTGTAACATTTAGAATTGCATGTTATTAGGTATAAAAATTTGGAATTATTAATAAGGTTGAGTAACTGTTGCATGTCATCTCATACCTAGGAAAGCTTTAGGCGATCAACTTTAAAATATAACCAGAACTGTTTTTGTGATTATGTTTAACTATCAACATGTTAAAATCAGTAGGCAAGCCTGATTAGGACTTCCTCTCTGAGTTATGTAACGAATTTGCCTATGCTATTATCACTTAGACACCATGCCTAGGATCTGAATCCGGACCTTAATTGTGTATGAGACATGTTGTTTATGTGTACTGTGTGTGGAGGAATACTTGAGTCTTTATATGTTTTCCATGTTCTTCCCCTATCTGCAGTCCTACTTGTTTATTATATGTCGCCTTAGCATTTTCACCTTTAAAAACCTGAGGGTCTACCTAGCACCTCCCTTATAGGATAGAAGTCCCAAAATCCTCTGGGACTGATAGGAAAGGGACGGGTAACAGCATGCAATAGAGTTCGTGACCAACACGCGCTCTAGTTACCTTCACGGGGTGGGAAAGGGTAGAATATGGACATGATGACCGGTGCACTAATGCCACGTGTAGACCCTCTTTGAGGAGTGTCATACCGGGTATTGCATTGATGTGATCCATATTATAAAAAAACCTAGGACATCCCTTTACTCTTCATAAAGTGTGCTTAGATTGTAATTCTCTTAAAAAGCTAGTTGCTCATTAATTGTTCTTCAAACATTTGTACTTAGACTTAAATCCCCTATTATGTGAGCCCTATTTGTCTTATTTGTTAAAATGTACAAACTCACAAAAAACTGTTTGGTCGGGAACCACACTTGTGGATCCTGAGGGGTGCCTAACACTTTCCCCTTAGGATAATTTCAAGCCCTTACCCTGTCTATGGTTATCAACGTAGTTATAAATGAACCCCTTAGATGCCCTAACGCACCTTAAAAATCGTTAGGTGGTGACTCTTCAAAACGCAAGACCCCTTTCCCAAAAGGAATGAGTTGTCTCAACCAAATGTCATAAACCCGGACTCCGCGAGGAAAAAGGGGGCGCGACATCATGGCAACTCTGCTAGGGATTCTTAGGCTTTTACCATTTCAAACTGCTTTGTGAATTTGTATCTCTTCCCATTCCCCTTATGTGCAATTACTTGTCTATTTCTTTAAGCATTTAATTTTCTTCAAGAGTAACTGACATGTTTTTTTGTTTCCTTCCTGTGTAACCGCTTTTTAAATTATGAATTGTTGTACTTATTGCTTTCGTAACGTGCAAATACATGTCTACATGTTTTACTGTCTATTGCATAATCATGATTCCACATCATACTCCACTCGTGCCAAACGAATACTATAGCAACGTTTGGTGAGTGGTTGTGCCCTTCCTATATCATTACCCCCTAAATTCGGAAAGGCTTATTTGCGGTAAAACTAGTCGATCAGTGGTGCAGTCGACGGTTCCGTGCCTTTCCCCCTTGAGTTGTCCGCTCAAGGGTACCAGTCTAAAACCACATAGAAACCTTACTCCGTTATACTGTTGCATACATCATGGTCAAACCTAGGTAGGCTAAAGTGTTGTCCGCACAATAGCCTTTAAGATAGCCTTGTCCAAAAGTCCATTGGGTTTCCCTAAACCCAAAATGGGCATCATCACGTTCTGTGCATTTCTTTGGAGAACTAGATGCTTCATGCTAATTATTGACGTTAAATAGTCGAGTCTGGTGGGGGTAAGGGTCTAAACTTGTTTGCCTTGCAGAAATATGAGGCACGAAGTCCCCAGATTCGGCATGGTCACCAACATCTACCCAAAATTGTTGAGTTGGTGGGAAGATCTGCATTCTAGTGACAAAACGCTCGTCAAGAACATCTAGCCAGAGCATACCTACTGCTAGGACTCCGCGAGCTGGGGAATCTGTTCGAAGGAATCAAGGATGCCGAGTCTGGGGAAGGTCCTTCTGGGACCAAATAGATAGGAATTTCCTTTTCCGTTTTATTGATGTAATAAGGCCAATGGCCATTAGTGACTTTATTTCTTGCTTATTTAGTGTCGTTTTGGGATTCGTCTATTTTTATCAATGAAATGAGGCATTTAGCATTTCAAGTTCTCCAAATCAATTTGTCGCTAGGCCTACCTCGGGCACAAAGAGGTTCCCAAATTAGGACGCGCTTTATATTCCCGCACTATGTGTTTAAATACTGCAATACTTTTCATAATCCTCGCTAACTTGGCTACCTTTTGTTTTTTGTTTTTGTTCTCTTTCTTTTATTCCCCTCCCCAGAGGTTAGTTCGTGCACTCTGGAGTCATCACCTTATATCACAAGATCTAGGGGCCCTCCACCCACTCCTCCTCCTAGTCCTCCTAAAGGCAAAGGCAAAAAGCAAATGGAAGATTCGAGCAAAATCAGAAAGGAAAACACGATTGAACGGGTAGAGGCCACTGATGGCCAGGGTATTCGGGTTCCAAACGAGAATATGTCACATCTTGAACAGAAGTTGTTGAAGTTCCAAGAAGAACTTGATCAGGTTCGAAATTTGGCAAACCTGTCGTTCACCCTCAGCGTCCCAGACGTCAACCTCCCCAACACTCAAAATCCTATACCTCCTCAAAATATCCCAAAACAGTAGAATCATCCCGCACCTCACCATCACTCCACCCCACCAAAGAACTAATGTAATACCTGTCATACCCCAAATAACACTCCACTACTTATCCCGGAACCTCAAAACTCCACAAACGACCATATCTACACCCATGCACCAGGCCACCACAACAATCCTATCTACGTGGAGACCATGCCACACTCCACTCCACCTATCCCATACACACCTGAGTATAATGAAAAGGACTTGCTTATCAAGAACTTGGCCGAGGAACTTAAGAAATTGACCAGCCAGATCAAGGGGGTCGAAGGAAGAAAATGAGTTGAAGGACTGAATTATGAGGACCTCTGCATACAGCCTGATGTCGAACTTCCTGAGGGATACAAACCTCCTAAGTTCGAAATGTTTGATGGTACAGGCAATCCAAGGGTCCATCTGAGGACCTATCGTGACAAGCTGGTTGGAGTAGGAAAGGACGAAAGGATCCGCATGAAGCTGTTCATGAGGAGTTTGAAAGGAGATGCATTGTCTTGGTACATCAACCAAGATCCCAAGAAGTGGTCAGACTGGGTGAGCATGACATCTGACTTTATGGACAAATACAGGTTTAATACAGAGAACGCACCAGACGTGTTCTATATCCAAAATTTGAAGAAGGACCCCACGGAGACATTTCGCGAGTATGCTACTCGCTAGAGGTCCGAAGCTGCTAAGGTCAGACCCGCCTTAGAGGAGGAACAGATGAACAAGTTCTTCGTCCTGGCTCAGGACCCGCAATACTATGAACGGTTGATGATGGTTGAGAACCACAAATTCTCCGACATTATCAAATTGGGAGAACGGATTGAAGAAGGTATTAAAAGTGGCATGGTCACGAATTTTGAAGCCTTGCAAGCTACAAATAAGGCTTTACAGTCCGGTGGTGTGTCCAAGAAAAGGGACGTGGGAGTTGTGATGGTTGCACAAAGAACAAAATCCCCACTCAAATATCAAACTTACCCAACGTCTCCACTCACATATCAATCAACCCCAAATTACCAAGCACCATCATCCTCATACCAAGCTCCACCACCAACTTATCAATCACCTCTGCCACCTACATATCAACCTGCTTCACCCATATACTCCCAACCCGCTATTGTCTACCACACTTACAACCCTCAACCATCCCATTATCAATCACCCCATGCACGCTAAAACTTCCCTAGACCTCATCCTAATTTTGATCGCAGACCTCCAAAACAGTATACCGCCATCGCTGAACCCATCGACCAGCTGTATGAGAAGCTCAAAGCTGCTGGTTATGTCACCCCCATCCCTGCTTCAACCCCTGAGAATCCTTCTCAATGGGTTAACCCAAACAAATCATGCTCATACCACTCCGGCATGAAAGGGCACACCATCGATGAATGCTGCTCTTTGAAAGACAAGATACAATCCTTGATTGATAACAAGATCATTGTGGAAAAGGAGCCCGCTCCGAACGTCCGCAACAATCCTCTGCCAGACCATAAGGGTGGAGGTATCCACATGATTGAAATAGAAGATGACTGGGATTCCGAGGGATCGATTGGGTTGATCGTAGAAGGCGATAACCTAAAGAAACCAATAATCACTCTCAATCCGATCATAGTCCAGATTCAACCGTCTGGGGATGCTGAGGTAAGTATGTCCACACCTCTTGAGTATGAAGCAACGCCACCCGCAAAGACACCAGTACCAATTGAGGTTGAATTTGTATCTCCGGCAAATGCACCCGCACCATTCGAGGTTGCAGTCTTGCCACCCAAGGCACATGTTCCATTCAAAATGAGGATAGCCACGCCAATCCCAGTGACGTTGTCAACCACGCCACCCTTGTATACGAATGTTGTACCTTGGGACTATACAGCCGAGGCGAGAAGGAAATGCAAGGTCAAGACCGAAGAAACTGTTGCCGCACAGGGTATGACGAGAACTGGTAGAGTTTATACCCCTGAAAATCTGGCCGAGTCAAGCAAGCAGGCTTCCAATCGGCCTCCCCTTATTGAGACAGGTCCGGACGACCTTTGGAGGAAGGTACAGGCCAAGGAGTACTCGGTCAATGACCAATTGAACAAGACGCTAGCACAAATGTCCATTCTCTCTTTGCTGCAAAATTCTGAAACGCACAGGAGTGCTTTGTTGAAGGTGTTGAGCGAAGCATATGTGCCAAACAATATCACCAGCGGGGAAATGGCCAATATGGTAGGCCAGGTGTTGGAAAGCCAAAAGATTACTTCTCATGAAGACGAGCTGCCACCTGAAGGGCTAGGGCATAACAAAGCACTACACATCACCGTGCAATGCGAAGATTATTTCATCACCAGGATCCTGATCGATGGAGGATCCAGTCTTAACATCTGTCCGCTGATAACACTCAAGAAGTTGGGTAAAGGGCTGCATGAATTAAAGGATGGAGCAATCAATGTGAAAGCTTTCTATGGTTATTAGAGGTCCACCATTAGTGAAATTAGTCTGTGCCTGCAAATGGGGCCAACTTGGTTCGAGGTCGATTTCTAGGTAATAGATGTGCCAGTATCTTACAATTTGTTGTTGGGACGGCCATGGATCCATTCTGCTGGGGCCGTAGCATCAATACTGCATCAGGCTGTGAAGTTCGAATGGAATCACCAGGAAGTGATCATTCACGGTGACGGTAGCAACCCTATTTACAGTCGCCAGACTATTCCGGCAATCGAGGGAAGAAGGAAGCTGGGTGGAGAAACTTACCACCACATCGAGCAGGTCAATGCTATCGACAAGGACAAATGGTGGGATAGAAAAATCGAGAGTATACTAAGTTGGAGTGGGTACGAGCCTGGCAAAGGGCTCGGCAAGAACCTCCAAGGAATCTCTAAGCCCATAAAGCTCAAGAAACACGACACCACTTTCGGTTTGGGGTATGAATACACCTGGGAAGAATTCAATAGTTGGTCGCCACCTTGGCGCGGTCCTTATTACCCTTTGGAGCAGCCAATACCGCATCTGGAGCAGACCTTCAAAAACATGCCGACATTATTTATGGATCAGATGAAGAAGAAACACTTGCAGCAATGAGGAACTTGTTTCTGGAGGATAGTGATATGGACTGTTGTGTTATTCTCGAGAAGGAGAGGGAGGAAGGCCCTTCCATACAGGCCGTGAGCAGAGGAGCTTATCTCAAGAATTGGACCGTCTGAACAGCCAGAGCCCAACGAGCCTCGGGGTAGCCAGGCTAAAACAAGCAGTGTTCATTGTCTTTTTACTAAATGATTTTATTTTCGCGTTTTCAATTCCTGCATAAGATCTTCAATGTTCAAAACATTTATTCAATTTATCAAAAACACTTTTAAGTTTTATGAATCAATATTTATTACTGTTGTTTTTCTCTCACTACTTTATCTATACAACATTACTATTACTTGTCTTGATGAACCAATGACTGTGACATGCAACGAGACAACGCAACAAACGGACATTGACTTAGAAGAAGATGATATACTTGACGAGATTGTCAAAGAAGTTGAGAATTTTGAGAACAGACCTAAGTCCAACCTGGACAAAACCGAAGTTGTCAACCTGGAGATTCAAAAAATATCAAGGAAACTCGCATCATCATCCATTTGTCACCATCAGAAAAGAAGGAATACACGGAATTCTTGAAAGAACATGAGGACATACTCACCTGGTTGTACAATGACATGACTGGTCTGAGTACATCAATTGTTCCTCACAAATTACCGACTAATCCAATGTGCCCACCGGTGAAACAAAAGCTCAGAAAGTTCAAGCCTCATATGAGTTTGAAAATCAAGGAAGAAGTCACCAAGCAGATCAACGCCAAGGTTCTCAGGGTAGTCGAGTATCCGACATGGTTATATAACATCGTGCTAGTGCTAAAGAAGGATGGGAAGGTTAGAGTCTGTGTCGACTACCGGGATCTCAACCGGGCCAGTGATGTGCCGGAGAATTTCGGCACATTTAACACCAAATTGCTTAGATTTTAGCTTGTTTTTAGTGCATTTATATTTTATACTTATGGAATTTTGATGTTCTGCAGTGCATGAAGTTTGAAACTCAAGAACATGTAAAAGAGATCAAAAAAGCTGAAAAGGATAAGAAAAAGACAAGATGGAATCGCATAATCAACAAGGTGGTACCGCATATCTACTATGCGGACCGCATAATGCGCAGGTGGACCGCATAGTTCAACAGAAAGTTTGGCATTAATTCAAGTGCAAAATGCGGTCCATTATGCGATCGCATAACTGGTTTGCGAGCCGCATAATGGACCGCAAACCCCCAACGCCAAAAGTTGAGCTCAAAAATGCGATGCAATTGTGCGGTCGCATATCAACAATGCGGACCGCACAACATAAATGCGGCGACGCACCTGGAAACTAGGGTTTATATCTGCGATGGCTCCGTGAAGAATGCGAACCGCATTCCTGTTATGCGACAGGAATACGGTCGCATAGTTGACCTGGAGAGGCAATTTTGTCCGTTTTTCACCCCGAATTTTAGCCCGCTATAAATAGATTTATTGGGGTTTTGTGGGTCATCCTTGTCTGGTTTTTGAGCTACAACATACTCTTTGAATATTCCTCTCTTTTGGAAGCTTTAGAAGTGAAGATTCTTGTATTTTGTAAGCTTCATGACATTTATTACTCTTATCTTTTTGTCTTCAGGCATGAGTAGCTAGTTTAAATACTAAGGTTCTGGAACCTAAATGGGTGTTATGTTATTGAGTATTTAACATTGAATATATATATAATGTTTGGTTGATATTTATTTACGTCTCATTCTTCATTTATTGTTGGTGGTTGCAAACATTAACAAGTGCCATTAATTCTTTCTTTGCTTGGAAAAGTGAGTTAGGATTGGTAGGAGTAAATATCAAAGACTCGAGGCTTTAAACCTTGTTTAATAGAATCGCTTAGGAATAAGTGGGTTTTATTTGGCATTAATTGATTAGTCTTCATTGCAACTCTTTTATATTTGGAAAAATCATAAAGAGGAAATATTACCCAACTATTGAAAAATATTGGGTAGTCATTTAGAAATCATTTGCATATCTAAAGGACCTTCCATTAGAAATATATTATATTAATACCTATTAGCATTACACTTCATTGAAGGTGACACAACCTTAGTTTAGTTAATCATATTAATTACAACTTTAATTAACCATACTTGTCACTATTGCAATTAAATTATTACACAATCAAGTCCCATATTCTTGTTACATCAACGGAATAGAGATACGATTTAAGTTGAGATTCACACTACCAAAGTAATCTCTTCACGCCTATTCCCTGTGGGATTCGCCCCAACCTTGTTGGGTTATTATTTTTGACTTCGACCGCTTTACACTATTTTTAAGGTGTAATTTGAGCGTATCAAATTTTGGCGCCGTTGCCGGGGAATACGGTTTTGAAATTACTAGGTAGTGTGTACTTTACTTTATATCTTTTTCTATTCCATCACACGTTGCTCGTTTTGTTTGGTGAACTAGGTGACAATGGACAACGTTGATTATGATGAAGAGGAGAACCCTTTCGCCGACATCGAAGAATATATTGAGGACACCAATGCTATCCTCCCTCCGGTAGTTGGTGCATCTACTTTCAAAGTGGATCATGGAATGATTCTAATGCTCTGGGCGGAAGGATTGTTCCATAACTCAACGGATGATGATCCGACGCAACACCTAAGGAACTTCTTGGGTGTATGCGCCATGCACAAACAAACCAATGTGACAGATGATGCTTTGAGGTTGCGGGTATTCAAGTACTCATTGGCGGGAGAAGCGAAAAACTGGCTTCAAAACTTACCTCCTCAAACTATCACAACATGGCCTGAGCTTGTCCGAGCCTTCTTAGCAAAGTGGTTCCCAGATAGCAAAAAGTCAGAGCTCAGAGACAAAATATTTTTCTTCAAGCAACTGCCTGGGGAGAACTTACACGAGGCATGGGACCAGTTCAAGTTATACCTAGTGAGATCACCAAATCATGGGTTCCCAGATCATATTAATGGAGAAATTCTATATGGGTTTGGACTATAGGTGTTAATCGGGCGGGGCTGACCCGCTAACAACCCGGTTTAACCCGGGTCAGCCCGGTCCAGCCCGTTATTGTAGCAACTAGGGCGGGTTGGGACGGGTTGGGCAGGGGACGGGCTATTAACGTAAAGTTTTTTTTAACGGGTACCCGAACCCGCTACAACCCGTTAAGACCTTAACGGGTTCTTAACGGGCTGCAGCCCGGTTCAGCCCGTTAACCCGATTAATATATATTTATTTTTAAAAAAAAAAAAAAATTGTACACTAAAAATATAAATTAATTAAAAAAAAATAATATTAAGCCCGACCCGCCCGAACCCGTACGGGCCCTATAGAACCCGAAAAATCCCAGCCCGCCACCAACCTGTTAACCCCAGCCCGCCCCGAAACCGAACGGGCTGACACTTTTTGTGTCCAG
This sequence comes from Nicotiana undulata, assembly GCA_005239495.1. NCBI lineage: Eukaryota > Viridiplantae > Streptophyta > Magnoliopsida > Solanales > Solanaceae > Nicotiana > Nicotiana undulata. The sequence continues at coordinate 93,579 of ML265221.1, read as the reverse complement.
CCCGTCCCAGCCTGCCCGATAAACACCCTTAGTTTGGACCCACTATCCCAGTCCATTGCTAAAAATGTCGCAGATGGGTCCTTCATGGACAAGTCATTCCCTAGGATTACTCAAATTCTAGACAAGATGGCAAAGCATAATCAAGCATGGCATTCAGAAGATACTAGCGGTGGAATCTTGGAACAACAACAACAATTATGCCAATAGAAGTTCCAATCATTATGTTCCACCAAGAGGGCAATATTCCAACTCCTCACAATACAAGGAGGGGCCTTCGAATGAGTCCAAAATGGAGGGGATGCTTGAGAGAATCTTGCAAAATCAAGAGCGAAGTGATGCAACAATGAAAAATATGTCCGAGGTAGTGGGATCACACACCGCCTCCATTCAAAAGCTTGAGATGCAAATGAGAGATATATCAAGAGAACAAAATCCCAAGCTAAAAGGCTCTCTTCCTAGTGACACGGTGGTCAACCCAAAAGGTGGTGCAAGTGGACCTTCTTCTCATTGCATGTCCATCACAACTAGAAGCGGTAAGGTGCTCCAAGATGAAAGTGGGCAAGTGGTTGATGTAGAAAATCTTGATCAAGAAATGGAAACACAAGTTGAGTTGCCGAGTGTGGTTGAAATTGAGAAGCCCTCTCATGAGGTAAAGATCCAAGAAGCAAAACAGGGAGAGGGTAAGGAAAAAGTGAAGGAGACCCCAAAATCTCCTCCACCAATTCCTCGACCTACTCCTCCATTCCCTCAAAGGCTTGCACGAAGGGTTGACGATGGCAAGTTCGAAAAGTTCTATGACATCTTGAAACAATTGTCGGTAAGCATCCCATTCTTGGAGGCTTTACAAGAAATGCCGGGGTTTGCCAAATATTTGAAAGATTTTATGACCAAGAAGAGAACTACAAAGAATGAAGTGGTGAACTTGACTCATCGGGTAAGTTCGATAATTGCTACAACCACCGTGGAAAAAAAGGGAGACCTAGGAGCATTCACTATTCCATGTACCATCGGGTTGAGAGACTTTGCTAGAGCACTTTGTGATAACGGAGCTAGTATAAATTTGATGCCCCTTGCTATCTACAAGCAAGCGGGATTGGGATTGCCAAGGCCTACTATCATGAGACTGCAAATGGCCGACCGATCAATTAAGAAACCCGTGGGCATTGTTGATGATGTCTTGGTAAAGGTGGGGAAGTTCCTTCTCCCGGCCGATTTTGTCATCTTGGATTGTGAGGTAGACAAGGAGAATCCTATCATTTTAGGAAGACCATTCCTTGCGACGGGAAGAGCTTTAATGGATTCAGAAAGACATGAAATCAAGTTCCGAGTGAATGATGAGGAAGTTACCTTCCAAGCTAGCAAGGGTTTGAAATTGCCAAGTGCATACGAGGGAATCTCGGTCATTGATGTAGTTGATGAGGTTGAAGATGCCATTGAGATGAAGATGGAAGAAGAATGCCTCGGCGAGGCTTTGGCGGCAATCTTGGTGAACTTTCATGGTGAAGACATTGAGGGGTATGTTGAAATAGTGAACGCATTGGAAGGACGTGGGTCTTACACATATGCACCAAAGAAGCTTTCTCTTAACTTAGAGAATCGAGCTACCCCTCCCGCAAAACCTTCAATCATTGAGCCACCACAACTTGATCTCAAACCACTTACATCACACTTGAGGTACAAATTTCTCGGCTCTAATAACAATTTACCGGTAATCATTTCTTCTTTGGTGAATGATGTGCAGGTTGAAGAATTGTTGAATGTCTTGTGGGAGCACCGACAAGCACTTGGATGGACAATAGCGGACATCCGAGGAATCCTCGTCGGGATATGTGAGCACAAAATTCAATTGGAAGAAGGGAGCAAGCCAAGTGTGAAACATCAAAGAAGATTAAATCCTTCAATGCAAGAAGTGGTCAAGAAGGAAATAATCTAATGGTTGGATGCCGGGGTTGTCTACCCCATTGCGGATAGTCCATGGGTGAGTCCGGTACAATGTGTGCCAAATAAGGGAGGCATGACGGTGATTCACAATGAAAATAATGAGCTTATCCCCACTCGGACGGTCACCAGATGGAGAGTATGCATGGACTACCGGAAGCTCAACAATGCCAATTGCAAGGATCATTTCCCTATGCCTTTTATTGATCAAATGCTTGATCGGCTAGCGGGAAGATCCTTCTATTGCTTCCTCGATGGGTATTCCGTCTACAATCAAATCAATATAGCCTTGGAGGATCAAGATAAGACCACATTCACTTGCCCGTATGGAACCTTTGCCTTTAGTCGGATGCCCTTTGGTTTGTGCAACGCTCCGGCTACTTTTCAACGATGCATTATGTCCATTTTCTCCGACATGGTGGAATACTTCCTAGAAGTTTTCATGGATGATTTTTCGGTGGTCGGTGACTCCTTCGAGCATTGTCTTGACAACCTTAGACAAGTGCTTAAAAGATGTGAGGAGACCAACCTCATGCTTAATTGGGAAAAATGCCACTTCATGGTGGACGAGGGCATTGTCTTGGCAACCTCCACCAACATCGGTAAAGGGTATTCGAAGCTTTCTTGGGCATGCCGGATTCTATCGGCGCTTTATCAAGGACTTTTCCAAAATTGCAAATCCTATGTGCAAGCTCCTTGAGAAAGATGACAAGTTTGTGTTCGATGAGAAGTGTCTCAAGGCATTCGAGGAGCTCAAGGAGAAGCTCACCACAGCACCCATTATTGTCACACCGGATTGGTCTCTTCCATTCGAGCTCATGTGTGACGCCAGTGATGTATCAATTGGAGCAGTTTTGGGGTCAACGGCACAACAAAGTTCTCCATCCGATTTATTATGCAAGCAAGACACTCAATGGTGCGCAAACGAACTATACGGTGACGGAGCAAGAGCTTCTTGCCATTCTGTATGCTTTTGAGAAGTTCTGAGCGTATTTGTTGGGATCTAAGGTGGTGTTTTACACTGATCATGCCGCTCTTCGCTACCTCAAGGCGAAGAAGGATGCCAAACCAAGACTAATCAGGTGGGTCCTCCTATTGCAAGAATTTGACTTTGAAGTCAAGGACCGAAAGGGCACCGAAAACCAAGTGGCAGATCATCTCTCTAGACTTGAAGAAGACGGGCGACCAAAGGATGATCTTGATATCAATGATGCCTTTCCTGATGAGCACATCTTGGCATTATATTCTTCACCCACTCCTTGGTACGCCGACATTGCCAACTACTTGGTTAGTGACCTCATCCCGGATGATTTGGAAGCATACCAAAAGAAGAAGTTCTTGAGAGAGTGTCAGCAATATTATTGGGAGGATCCATTCTTGTTCTGTATCTGTGCGGACAACATTATTAGAAGGTGTGTTCCAGAGGAAGAAATGATGCAAGTTCTGAAGGCATGCCATGACTCACCGGTGGGTGGTCATCACGGAGGAAATCAGACGGCGACAAAGGTGCTTGAATGTGGTTATTACTGGACATCAATCTATCGTGATGCTAACCAAATTGTCAAGTCTTGTGACCAATGCGAGAGACAAGGATCAACATCCAAGAGACACGAAATGCCTATGAACTTTGTGATGGAGGTTGAAATTTTTGATGTGTGGGGCATTGACTTTATGGGGCCCTTTGTGAGTTCTTGTGGTATGTACATTCTGGTAGCTGTGGACTACGTGTCCAAATGGGTTGAAGTTAGTGCCTTGCCAAACAATGAGGCAAGGAGTGTGACTGCGTTCTTAAAGAAAAACATATCCACGCGATTTGGCACTCCTAGAGGCATTCTGAGTGATGGTGGTTCTCATTTTTGCAACAAGGCTTTCACTGGGCTGCTAGAGAAATACGGTGTCAAGCACAAGGTAGCCACCCCTTATCATCCCCAATCAAGCGGCCAGGTAGAAGTCTCCAACCGGGAGATCAAAAACATTCTAGCAAAGACAGTCAAGGCAAACAGGACCGACTGGTCAAGGAAGCTAGATGACGCATTGTGGGCATACTGCACGGCGTACAAGACCCCCATTGGTACTTCTCCCTACCAGTTAGTCTTCGGTAAAGCTTTCCATCTACCTGTGGAGCTAGAGCATAAAGCCATGTGGGCTCTGAAGAAGTTTAATTTGGACTGGACTGAAGCTGCAAACCTGAGGCTAACTCAACTCAACGAAATGGAGGAATTCCGTTTCCACGCTTATGAAAGTGCAACTATGTATAAGGAAAGAATGAAATTTGTCCATGACAAAAAGATTTTGAAAAGGGAGTTCCAGTCCGGTGACTTGGTGTTGCTCTTCAACTCAAGACTCAAATTGTTTCCGGGCAAGCTCAAATCAAAATGGTCCGGTCCATTCAAAGTGGTAGACGTGTCCCCATTTGGCGCCGTGGAATTAGCATCTGAGGATGGGCTACGCACTTTCAAAGTAAATGACCAGCGCATCAAGCATTATTTGGGCACTGATAGAGAAAGACATATGGTGGAGCAATTGGCTCTTAAAGACCCTTGCCCGACAAATGAATGAATTCAAAAGAATGCCAACTTCGTCGTGCCACGATGTTAAATCAAGCGCTTCATGGGAGGCAACCCATGTGTGGTAACACCCTTTTGTCTTTTAAATTTTAGTTTTTGATTAAATAGGTTCATTTGAGCAATTTAAAGTGTGTGTTATAGTGCAGGTGGTTCAAAAGACCACAAAACAGGGTAGAATTGCGAATGAAAGAGAAGCAAAGAAAAAATGACCAGTCTGCGCCACATATGCGACCGCATTTTAACTATGCGGTTCGCATTGTTGTCGCAGACAAGGGCAGTTAGTTTGGAAAATTGGGGCGGTTAGAATGCGATGAGAAGGTGCACTATGCGAACCGCATTACTAATCTGCGATCGCATAGTGCATCGCATAGTTAACCTTTGTAACCATATGCAATAATCTGCCTCATAACAAGTATGCGATCGCATATCAGGTTATGCGGCCACTTTTCCATCGCATATTGCCCAGGTAAGTCTCCTAACCTTTTCGCATATCTAATCACCTACACTCTCACTCATCGCACATTCTCACTAACACAAAAACAAAACAAAACAGAACTAAAAAAAAAGAAGAGAAAGAAGCACAAAGGAAAAACGGCTACTTGATTTCAAAGAGCCTTAGCAAAGACGTCTTGGTGGATTCATATTTCAATTGTTGATTCATATTTCATCATCCTCTGGTACGTCTACCTCTTCTACTCTCGATTTCTCGTAATTTCTTTAAGGTTAGGTTAAATTTCAGTGTGATTGGTTCTTTTGATTGTTATGGTTTGATCCCGTTCGTCCCAGGTCCTGAATTTAGGGTAGCCATCGTTAGGGTTTGTGAAGCTCTGAGAACGACAACTTTTGCGGTCCGCATACTCATTGTGCGGTCTGCATTCGCGTCGCATTCCAAACCCTAGGCCACTTGAGGAAGACGGTACAATGCGGCAACTATGCGATCGCATAGTTGATATACGAACCGCAGAGTCGTCGCAAACCTCAACAGTTGGATGCCTACTTTTGCTTAACGTTTGCGGAAGGTCTGCGATGGCAAACCCACCTTTGCGGTAGGTTGTGCGATCGCATAGTGTAATGATATTTTTTGTGCATTGATTCTGCGATGACTATGAGAACCGCATAATGGATATGCGATCGCATATGTCATCGCACTATTCACTCTTTTAAGCAGATGAAAACTTTGCGACAGGTTTGCAGTCCGCATAGTGGTTATGCGATCGCATAACCTGTCGCATAGTGGAGTTTCTCAGTTAAATCTTTCCTAATGTCTGCTACACCACTCACTCGTCGTTTATTTGCAGATATGCCTCGCTAAAAACATATATCTTCATCCAATAAAAGGGCTGCCTCTAGCCGTCAAGCACCATCGACAAAACGTTCACGACAAGCACCACCCCAATCTGTTGATGAAAGTCACTCCCAATCTAAGGAGGAGGAGACTGTGCCAGCTGTTGATCTACAGGCTGAGGCAAGGCGAAAGAAAGGAGATGATTTCCAGCTTAGGTTCCCGCCCCCTGATTCTAGGGCTCTGTATAGAGAGGGGCTCTCCAAACGAAAAATCCTGGCAGATAAGCGGTTAAGTCTGAACAACCTTCAGGAACAGTACCCTCACATTTTAGCGAACATCAAAGCTAGAAAGTGGGATTTCTTCACTTCTCTACCTGAGGAATTTAATGAAACAGTGGTGCGGGAGTTCTATGCATCCTATGCGGCCTCCAGAATAGCTCACCACAAGCGTAACAAAATATTCTGCGACACTTTCCTTGTTCGGGGAAAGGAGGTATAATGTGATAGGGTGACAATTCATAATCATTATTTCTCAACCACATGCCCTAGTACAACGGATTATGAGGCCAAGTTGGCCAATAGAGATGGTGAGCGAGCTTGGGTTGCATCAGTGATTGCCAAGGGTACCCCAGCCTGGATTGACCCTGCACACAAAATATACAAGGAGGATCTTACACGAGAGGGTCGATTCTTGCTCAGTTTTGTCACTTCCCGCTTGATCCCAACCCGGAATGAAACAGACATAAGCATTGAGAAAGCTATTCTCATTGCTAGCATTATGACCGGGATCACGGTCGATGTGGGTGATATCATTTCCAAAGAGATAGGGGTCCGGGCGTGGCAGAAAGCCACATCATTTCCTTTCCCATGCTTGATCACAGCCCGATGCAAGGCTGCGGATGTTCCTACAATGCCATGTTCTGACAAGATGGGAAAAGCTTAGAAGGATATCGACATCACACGCATTAGTGATGCGGTGACAAAGGTAGATGTTGTTCCTCCGCAGATTCAGAATTAGATTCCCACCGAGACTGAAATATCCGACCCCCAGACTCTTATTGCACCTCAGACCGCAGAGGCATCCACTGCTGCTCCACAACCTACCCCCTAGGCCAGTGCTCAACCACCTGCTTCACTGCCAGTCCTTTCGAGGCTTGTTCTCCTAGCTCATCACACCAATGCTAAGGTAGACAAGCTTCTGAAGGACCTCCCTATACTTATCAGGCATGCCATGACCCCCCTTCAGTCATCAGTGACAACCCTACAGCAGCAGCACATATCTTACGAGGGTCGCCTGAAGGGGCTTGAGGCTAGGATTGAGAAGATAGAGCGTTGTGAGGTTGGAGACCTACCAAAGCTCCGTGCTGATGTGACCACTCTGAAGACTGAGCTCCACAAGCTGCAGAATCTGGAGCTTGATTTATCTTCCTTCCTGCCCAAGGAAGGAGAGCAGGGAGTGGGCGCATCTGAGACTAGGCTAGGTCTTGATTTCTCCACACTGATCACAGCCCAGACTGTTGGAGCCTCCCAGCCCCCACTTTCCTCTGAGCTAGTTGGCATACCTTCCGGGGAGGAGTCCGGACATTCAGTAGAGTCCGAGGGTGAGGAGTCATCTGATGAGGAGGACTTTTCTGCTGATGATGAAGGCCCTCAGGAAAAGGGCAAGCAGGTTGCCGTCACCACAGCTGCAGAGGAAGAAGAGAAAGCTCAGGTACAGTTGGCGATACAACGGTCACTAGTTGACACCGCTACTCGGGCCACAACATCAGATATTTCGCCGTTAGGAGGCGAGGCCAACAACTCTCTGGCCCCATCCGGCCATTTGGAGACCCGTCCACCACCACCAGTGGCAGTCATACCTCTGGTTGAGACTTCAGCAGCCCCATCTCCACTAGCAGTCGTTGACCCCATTGACACCCAGTAGGCTACTGACTCCCATAGTGCTTAGTGCGCCTCAGGGAGCCCCTAAATTCTGTTTTACATTCTTATGCATTGGGGAGAATGCATGCTTTTATGTTGGGGGTGGGAAGCCTTGTACAAACTGTTTTGTTGAAATCTTTAAACTATAGTAGTTGTGTTTTTTTTGTGTTATATGTGATATTCAAAGTTATCGGTAAACTTTTGTATATACTTATGTTGTTTATCGTTAACTTGTGTTGTCCTCGGACATATGCTATCAATTTTGTAAATAAGAAAAAATAAAAACAAGTAGATAGTTGTATGTATGTTCATCGGTAGTAATTAACAATGAATTCCCCTTGGTGTTTCTTCGTCAGGTTCTTTTCAAAGGGTGTAATAGTAGAACCATGGCAGTAGGATGAAACGTATTGACCGGTCTGGTGTAGGTGTCTAGTCTCAAGCATGTGTGTCTGTAAATAACCTATTACCTTCCGTTATATAAAAAAAGGGTTCTAGTGTTGTAAAGACAATCAATTGTGTGAACTTGAGGCTCGCTTTTTTTGACTCTATGCTTACTTGGAATTATACTTGTAAATATGATGAAAGCTTTGAGTTTCCAAGTGTTGACTCGATAGCTAAAACTATGTTGAGCCAAATAGTCATGTGTCGTGTGTGTTAGCTTTTGTATAAATAATTCTTGTGTTCACTTCTGTCGTCCAGAACTTGCCCGGTTGGTTTTTCGATGCTAATGATAAGTACATTTAGTTGGAGAAATGACCTTAGGCAGTCTTTGTGATATTGGAAAACCCAGTGAGCCTTTCAAGCTACCTAGTGTATTCATGATATCACTAGTTACCCCAGTTGAGCCTTTACCCTTTTTGTTGGACACCTCGTTACAAACCTTTCCCTTTTTCTTTGTAAAATAATTCCCTTTTTTGAACCCGTCCCTCCTTGAACATTGAGAATGAGGCTAAAAGCCTAAGTTGGGGGTGTGGTGTCAAGATTAACAGTTGATAAGGTTGTACATTGAGCGTAGGAACTTGTACCTCAAAATATTCACATGAAACTATTCAAGCTCCAAAAGAAATAGTAAAAAAAAAGATAAAAAGAAAAGAAAAGAAATATTTGTATATATACATGTGGAGCATTGAAGAAAAACTAGAGAGGTATTTAAGGTGGTTCAAAGTTGGTAATTAGGAGCCAACAAGGGCTATGTGGTTTGAAAAGAGACAAAAGGGCATTGAAAGAAAAAAATATAAGTACTTGTACCCAAATGATTATCCAACATTTCTCTAAGCCTACATTACAAGCTTAAAAAGTCCTTATGGGATCTCCAACCGAATATCTTAACTAGGCAACGAATCAAAATAAGGGCAAGCCTATGGTACGATATGTTGTAACACTTGAAACTCTTTATGAGCGTGAGTGTCTTTATAAATACGTCCCTTTTTACTGTCATTGTAAATATTGTGAGTTGGGACCTTTTTTCTGGTAAGGGCACATGAATTGTGAAGTTTGACAGAAGTTGAGTTCTTAAAATCGGATGCAAGTGCGCTCAGCTGAGAGTAACATTTTGTCAAAATTGGTCGAGGCTCATAGTTCACGAGTTGATTAGTTTCCTTGTAAATAACATTGGCTGTTCATGAAGGTAAATAAATGAAAATGCATGCTTGTGGTACTGACAACTAACATCGTCCATGGTCATTATCGTTTCTGGTCTTTTAGTTGGAGTCTAGGTTAGGATAGAGTCGTTTTAATTGCTTGAGGACAAGCAAGAGTTTAAGTTGGGGGTGTTGATGTGCCGGAGAATTTCGGCACATTTAACACCAAATTGCTTAGATTTTAGCTTGTTTTTTAGTGCATTTATCTTTTATACTTATGGAATTTTGATGTTTTGCAGTGCATGAAGTTTGAAACTCAAGAACACGTAAAAGATATCAACAAAGCTGAAAAGGATAAGAAAAAGACAAGATGCGATCGCACAATCAACAAGGTGGTACCGCATATCTGTTATGCGGACCGCATAATGCGCAGGTGTACCGCATAGTTCAACAGAAAGTTTTGCAAAAATTCAAGTGCAAAATGCGGTCCATTATGCGATCGCATAACTGGTTTGCGAGCCGCATAATGGACCGCAAACCCCCAACGCCAAAATCTGAGCTCAGAAATGCGATGCAATTGTGCGGTCGCATATCAACGATGCAGACCGCACAACATGAATGTGGCGACGCACCTGGAAACTAGGGTTTATATCTGCGATGGCTCCGTGAAGAATGCGAACCGCATTCCTGTTATGCGACAGGAATGCGGTCGCATAGTTGACTTGGAGGGGCAATTTTGTCCGTTTTTCAACCCGAATTTTAGCCCGCTATAAATTGATTTATTGGGGTTTTGTGGGTCATCCTTGTCTGGTTTTTGAGCTACAACATACTCTTTGAATATTTCTCTCTTTTGGAAGCTTTAGAAGTGAAGATTCTTGTATTTTGTAAGCTTTATGACATTTATTACTCTTATCTTTATGTCTTCAAGTATAGGTAGCTAGTTTAAATACTAAGGTTCTGGACCCTAAATGGGTGTTATGTTATTGGTTATTTAATATTGAATATATATATAATGGTTGGTTGATATTTCTTTACGTCTCATTCTTCATTTATTGTTGGTGGTTGTAAACATTAACAAGTGTCATTAATTCTTTCTTTGCTTGGAAAAGTGAGTCAGGATTGGTAGGAGTAAATATCAAAGGCTCAAGGCTTTAAACCTTGTTTAATAGAATCGCTTAGGAATAAGTGGGTTTTATTTGGCATTAATTGATTAGTCTTCAATGCAACTCTTTTATATTTGGGAAAATCATAAAGAGGAAATATAACCCAACTATTGAAAAATATTGGGTAGTCATTTAGAAATTATTTGCATATCTAAAGGACCTTCCATTAGAAATATATTATATTAATACCTATTAGCATTACACTTCATTGAAGGTGACACAACCTTGGTTTAGTTAATCATATTAATTACAACTTTAATTAACCATACTTGTCACTATTGCAATTAAATTATTACACAATCAAGTCCCATATTCTTGTTACATCAACGGAATAGAGATACGATTTAAGTTGAGATTCACACTACCAAAGTAATCTTTTCACGCGTATTCCCTGTGGGATTCGACCCCAACCTTGTATGGTTATTATATTTGACTTCGACCGCTTTACACTATTTTTAAGGTGTAATTTGAGCGTATCAGCCAGTCAGAAAGATGACTTCCCTTTGCCAAATATACACATCCTGATTGACAATTGCGCCAAGCATGAGCTACAGTCATTCATGGATTGCTTCGCTGGTTATCATCAGATTTGGGTGGATGAGGAAGACGCTGAGAAAACGACTTTCATTACGCCGTGGGGAGTATACTGCTACAAGATGATGCCATTCGGCCTGAAGAATGCAGGGGCCACATACATGAGGGCCATGGCCACTATCTTCCACGACATGATTCACAAGGAGATCGAGGTATATATGGATGATGTTATTATCAAATCCAAGAAATCCACTGATCACATAGCAAACTTGAGGAAGTTCTTCAATAGGTTGCGGAAATACAATCTGAAGCTGAATCCCGCAAAGTGTGCATTCAGGGTTCCTGCTGGGAAGTTGCTTGGGTTTATCGTGAGACGTCGAGGTATAGAACTGGATCCATCAAAGGTCAAAGCCATTCAAGAAATACCACCGCCAAGGAACAAGAAAGATGTGATGAGTTTCTTGGGAAGGCTTAACTACATCAGCCGGTTCATAGCACAGTCTACAGTTATCTGTGAGTCGATCTTCAAAATGATTAAGAAGGACGCTACAACCAAATGGACCGATGACTGCCAAAAGGCTTTCAACAGAATCAGGGAGTACATGTCAACACCACCAGTCATAGTACCGCCTGAGCCAGGTAGACCTTTGCTACTCTACCTTGCAGTGTTAGATGGTGCCTTCGGCTGCGTTCTGGGGCAGCACGACGAAACAGGAAGAAAGGAGCAAGCCATCTATTATCTCAACAAGAAATTCACTCCGTACGAAGCTCGGTATTCTCTCTTGGAACGCACTTGTTGTGCTTTGACCTGGGTAGCTCATAAGCTGAGACACTATTTATGTGCCTACACCACATATCTCATATCAAGGATGGATCCCTTGAAGTACATCTTTCAGAAGCCCATGCCCACTGGCAAGCTAGCCAAGTGGAAAATCCTGATGAGTGAATTCGACATTATCTATGTGACTCAGAAAGCGGTCAAGGGACAGGCACTGGCATACCACCTTGCTGAAAACACCATGGACGGAGAATACGAACCTCTGAAAATGTATTTTACTGATGAAGAGGTATCATTCATAGGAGAAGACATTGCAGAATCCTATGACGGTTGGAGGATGTTCTTCGATGGAGCAACGAACTTCAAGGGAGTCGACATTGGGGCCATCTTGAAATCGGTCAGCATTATCTGGTGTCTGCCATACTCAAATTCCCCTGCACCAACAATATGGCGGAATATGAAGCCTGCATCTTAGGGCTCAACATGGCCATTGACATGAACGTTCAGGAGCTATTAGTGATTGGTGACTCAGATTTGCTGGTACATCAGGTACAAGAAGAATGGGCTACCAGGAATTCCAAGATACTGCCGTACCTGCACCACGTGCAGGAATTGAGAAAGAGGTTCACGAAGATAGAATTCCGGCACGTCCCCAGAATCCAGAACGAGTTCGCCGATGCATTGGCTACTCTGTCATCTATGATTCAGCATCCAGACAAGAACTTCATTGATCCTATTCCAGTGAAGATCCACAACCAACCAGCCTATTGTGCCCATGTCGAAGAAGAAGCAGACGGAAAACCTTGGTTTCATGACATCAAGGAATACTTGGTAAAATGAGAGTACCCAGAGCTTGTCATACTCAGAAACGCACACTTCGGAGATTGTCCAACAACTTTTTTAACATCGGGGGAATCCTGTATACGAGGACTCCCGATTTGGGGTTATTAAGATGTGTCGACGCAAAGGAAGCATCCAAGCTACTAGAGGAAATTCATGCTGGGACCTGCGGTCCACATATGAACGGTTTTGTCTTAGCAAAGAAGATACTCCGGGCTGGTTACTTTTGGATGACTATGGAAACAGATTGCATCCAGTACGTACAAAAATGCCACCGATGTCAGATACATGCAAACATGATAAAGGTACCCCCAAACGAGCTCAATGCAACAAGCTCACCATGACCGTTCGCCGCCTGGGGCATGGACGTTATTGGACCAATCGAACCTGCCGCCTCCAACGTACGCAAGTTCATTCTGGTAGCCATTGACTATTTCACCAAATGGGTCGAAGCAGCATCCTACAAAGCAATGACTAAGAAAGTCGTGGCCGACTTTGTTCGCGACCGTGTTGTTTGCCGATTTAGCATTCCGGAATCGATCATTACTGATAATGGTTCCAACCTCAATAGTGACTTGATGAAATCTATGTGCGAAACTTTCAAGATCAAACACAAGAACTCCACAGCTTAGAGACCTCAGATGAATGGAGCTGTAGAGGATGCCAACAAAAACATCAAGAAGATACTAAGGAAGATGATAGAAAATCACAAACAGTGGCATGAGAAGTTATCATTTTCTCTACTGGGATAATTCACCACAGTCCGCACATCAACCGGGGCAACTCCTTATATGTTGGTTTACGGTACAGAGGCTGTTATTCCCGTTGAGGTAGAAATTCCTTCCCTAAGGATCATACAAGACGCTGAGCTCAGCGATGCAGAGTGGGTGAAAAACCGTTATGAGCAATTAGCCCTCATAGACGGAAAGAGAATGAATGTAGTATGCCATGGTCAACTTTATCAGAATAGGATGACCAGAGCCTTCAATAAGAAAGTCAAGCTGAGACAGTTCACACCGGGGCAACTGGTGTTAAAGAAAATCTTTCCACATCAAGATGAAGCCAAAGGGAAATTCACTCCCAACTGGCAAGGTTCATACATGGTTCACCGAGCGCTGACAGGAGGAGCTCTTATACTTGCAGAAATGGATGGAGAAGTCTGGCCAAAGCCAATCAATTCAGATGCAGTCAAGCGTTACTATGTGTAATCCTTTATGCTTTTAATCAATGTTGTAAATTGAACTACGCCTGACCTGATTCCATTTAAGAGGGGATAGGCATCCCTATGGGTTCGGTCACAAATCAATAAAAATTTCATTTTCCCCCGCAATTGGAAACTGGGGCAGAATTTTGAGGAGGACCCTCAAAATTCCGAAGCAAGTTTAGCCGATCGCCGCATGAGCAACAATCAGAAGCGTTCACCCATCAAACTGGGGAAGAATTTTGAGGAGGACCCTCAAAATTCCGTAGCATGAGAGGTTGCAATGTCTCGAACCATGTCACGGTCGTCGGTTCATCCAAAATCATTTTAAATTTATACATTATGTTATACTTTTACAAAATCATGCATGTTTGTTCTTGAAACAAGCTTTGTTTAGCGACGTTATCCCAACGATACAGACATTATCATCAGATCAAGCCGGACAAGTCAAGCAAAGTCAGCGGGGATACGAACTAACTTTCCCCTTACAAAAATCACGATCTTTCTTTGGATGCAGGCACTAAGGTTGCAAAATCCCTAAAACGTATTGTCCTCCCAGGGGACAAACATTGTTAAAAACACGATTCCCAAACCGTTGCACTTGCCGACGTTCGCAAATGCCTTTAATGCTCTGCCGTCACAATGCTCTCAACAATCACAATGCCGTAATTTATCACCAGCTAAGGATTCCCACTGTCATTTTATTTCTTACATAAGGCTACTATTCTGCCTTCCAACTTGCATAAGGCTACTATTCGGCCTTCCATCTGTATAAGGCTATCATTCTGCCTTCTAAGGTTAAGCTCTACCTCCATTTGCATTGCATAAGGCTACTATTCTGCCTTCCGAGACTAAGCGTTGTCTCCCTCTGCATTCGCATCTTTGCATAAGGCTACCGTTCTGCCTTCCGAGGTTAAGCTCTACCTCCACCTGCACTTGCATAAGGCTACTATTCTGCCTTCTAACTTGCATAAGGCTGCTATTCTGCCTTTCATCTGCATAAAGCTATCATTCTGCCTTCCGAGGTTAAGCTCAACCTCCATATGCATTGCATAAGGCTACCATTATGCCTTCCGAGGTTAAGCTCTACCTCCATCTGCATCTTTGCATAAGGCTACTTTTCTGCCTTCCGAGGCTAACCTCTGCCTCCAATTTACTTTTCAAGACTAAACGCTGTCTCAAGCACTATTAACTTCGCTTTCCTTTCGGGCTAAGATCTGCCCTTTCAATACACAAGACTAAGCTCTGTCTTGTCAACATCATACTATTGCATCTTCATGGGCTAAAATATCGCCAACTTATCCGAAGGCGTCATCGTTCGGAGGCACCGTCTTCATGGCCCGAGAACACCATGTCATGGCCTAAGGATCTCTTTCAACCATTTGCATATCATTATTCACAGGCGTCATGGTTCGGAGGCACCATCCTCATGGCCCGAGAACATCATTTCATAGCATGCGAATCCCGCATCAAGCGACCCATGGCCCAGGACATCATGGTCTAAAGACGTCATCCTTAACCGTCCAAAGACAACATTCATAGTCCGATGGAAATTTGCATCATGTTTAAATTACGCACAATATATGCTCGTATCGTATTTGCAGGTAATCCGGCAATCAACGACCGTCCTAGCAGAAGCGGTCCCGCTCCAGTTCTCCTAACAATCCCCGTAAGCCATTTACTCATCCAACCCTACACGTTGCGTCCGTTCTTGTAAAACTTCATCAGTATACTTCGTCGATGACTCCTGAACTACATACGGCCTGATTCCTGTAAAACCATGGATATGTAGGCAACTCAGAAACCAGGGTGCGGCTTAAATCTCTTCAAACCGTTTCGCTCGGTCGAAATTGGCCATCATATCTTTACCCCACAACTCTTTCATCTTTCCCGGGTAAAGAGGGCCAGCTGTTGATACCCAATTTTTCCTCAAATTATTTTTTTAAACTTTGCATATATACCTTCAAAATCACTTTTATAATAATTGGTATTTTCCCATAATTTTTTGTATTTTTATTAATTTCCTTTCTAATTTATTCAGTACTTTATACTCAATAATTATTCATGAATTACATTATAAATAATTTCAAAATATTTCTAACTCAATAATCATTTTTAAATCCCACTAGGATCCAATTATTTCACAAATTAACCAATTTGGCATTATTTGACTATAATTACAATGATTTTGTAATTATAGCCTAACTGTACATTTGATACCATTTTAATTCAATAGTTAGTCATCTTATATTTTAAATATTAGTTAATTACCTTAATTTTACCTATTTAGCATTAATTTCATTTTTATGTAATTATTAGATATTTTATTAATTATTTACCTAATTTGATTGGGTATTTAACAAGTAGTCAATTCCTATTTGAAATCTAGCCTAATTGCATCAGACCCCCAACCCAATTAAAACAGCCCAAACACAGGCCCAATCCACATAAATCCTACCCGACCCAATGCCTTGTCCAATCTGGACTGTTGATCGATTTTACTCAACGGTCCAGATCCCCCCTTTCCTAATTTAATCCTAATGACCTACCCCCAAACTCTCATTACCTCCTCTCATTCTCTCTGGTCTCTTCGCCGTTACACTTTCCTCTCATCTCTCTCAGGCTCTCTCTGCTAAAACCTAAGCTACTCGCCGACCGTTGACTTGCCGGTAAATATGGTGGTCTCACCACCATCCCCAGCCCCATGGCTCCCCCCTATGCCGGGTTAATGTTGCCTTGAGGTCTTCAAAGTAACCAAAGGCAATTCACCTCACCCCCATGGATGTTCATGCCATTCTCAGGCCACCCTTGGAATGTCCGAGTAAGATCCTCCTATCTCCGGCCAAAACCTAGGGTTTCTGAGCCGATTCTCTCTCTCTCTCTCTGGGTTATCACTAAAACCCTAACTATTAGCTCTTGATTTTTCTTAGATCTGTAATAGATATGGGCATATTATGAGTTATTTTGGCTGTTTCCTTAAAAGATTTTCTGATTCTTTCAAAATGACTCCTCATCTTCAAATATTAGGGTTCTTAACCCCTTTTTCAAAAACGGGTTGCCTTCTGATTTTAGTATTAATCTATGGTTTTCATCATGTTTAAACATTTATCTAAGTTCTTCTCTCTTTATCTGAGTTATTATGTTAAAGCCCTAAGTTCTTTGGTTTTAATCTGTGATTCCGAGTTCATCTTTGATTATATGTTCGATTAACATGCACATGTGTTTGTTTATCATGAACATTCTGTGATATGTGATATTACCCTATTTCTATTAGGGTTTCCGCTCTTTGTGTTTATTCTGTTAACTCCTTCAAATCATTTACTATGTGCTCTACGTGAATCCCTGCTCTACGTGATTTTACCCTATGTTTGCCTGTTAGAGTTTCTCCTGTTTGTCTATTATGAGTTTTATTCAGTTTGTTCTCATAAATTTGTGCTAATTTCTCCTAAGTCAGTATTATTTCCTATTAGTGAGTCCTTAAATCCTTGTGATTGATCCTTCACTGATCTCGCATGAGATTTTCTACTGATTTTAACTTTGTGAAATATTTTCTGACCTTATTCTATGGCCAATTATGTTGTTAACTGATTTTAAGCATTTTCCTAATTAAAGTATGTTGAACCTAGTCTCTATTACATGTTCTATGCTTATTTGATTATACTCTGCCTTATATGATTTCTTTCCTTAATTAGTGTCTGCTTATTACCGTTTGAATTTGACTCCTTAATTAAAGGAAGTCCTTGTACTGATTTGATTCTTATTAGTACATAGTTCCATAATCACTGCTGAACCTTGATTTTTAACTTATTTTCCACATGTTTCAAAGCTATAAGTACCTTAGTCTTTCATTGAGAAGAAAAACAAACAAAATTGGTTCAGAAAAACCTCTCTCTTGCACAATAAAACTATCTTCTGCTCTATCTTTTCTTGGGTTGCTTCTACTGTTCTAAGTCAACCGACTTCAAGCCAAGGTTGACTACTCTACTCACTTGTTCCTCATTCCGTGTTTACTGTCTTCTATACGGGTATGTCCTGATTTAAATTTAAGTCTCAAAGACAACATGTTTCTTCTATTACTTCAATTCATCCTGTTTCTAGTTTGTTCTTACTTATGGTTTTGTTGCTCAAATTGCAACTAATATGTCTATGCATTATCAGTCAAGTTATGTGCCCCCTCTCCCTTAGACTCAACATGTTTTATTACCCCTGACTTCAATTATGTTTCTCCAATTATTAACCTGAATCTTCTGTGGCAAACCACTTGTGCTTGGTTCTGTGTAAGCTTGAAATGCATGCTACCTTAATCCCTTATTTCCCTAAGGATTTCTCTGATTCTGAACCTAGGTGTGACTCTGCCTACTGTGTGCATACCCTTATATGCTCTATACATGTCCTCAATTCCTAATACCCTGTTTGTGGTTGCTGAACTTGTTTAGTCCCTGACTCTTGGTGTGATGTTGAACCTGTTTCTGATTCTGAGGATGGTATGTTGCTTGTTATTAATAACTTCCCTGTTTTATCAAAACTATTTTCAAACAAGTCTCTTTTCAAACTATTTTCCTACTTAAACCTTTTCAAACTATATCAAACACTTTCACTATATTCTTAGACCCCTTAGGTTCTGCCTCTCCTGTGTGATCATTGCATTGGGACCCTTGAGCTCCCTCTGAACTTTGACACACAAGAGCTGGCCTTTCCACACTGCACTTACTCTACCTTGGCTCTGAAATCTGGGAGTGAGCACTGCCCGGGATCCTTTGAGGTCCTTAGGAAACTCTGACACACCCGAATTATGAGAAAGGTTGTGAAACAAGACTCGGCATTGAGGATCTGGAAACTTGGGCCTATTATGAAGGCTCCCTATAGTATAGCTTCTTCTTTTCTTATTCCAATAATGTAATTTATGTCAATGGTTTGTAATAATTATAGTAAAACCTCTTTGGGTATGGATAGTAAAAATTGATGGGTGTTACACATGTTATAGTTATTAAAGGGTAGAAAATATGTCCTTAGGTTTATATTCTTGATTGCGCAATAGAAACCATGTTTAGGATCCATGCATGCATTAGAAACCATGCATCTTAGGTCCTATGTCTACTGTTTTTTCAGCACATGCATTCTTATATCGCTTATAAATTTCTGTGTTAAAACATGCTAATAATCAGTACTTTGTCATTATGTCATACACTGCCATGTATACTTAGAAATCATGCTTTAGGATAAAAACAACGCTAATAAACAGGTCTCCCCATCTCTTCTGCATATTCTGAAATCATGTTCATGTATTGCAACACTTATGCATTTAGAAAATCATGCTTAGGTCTTACATATATGTCACTTTGCATTCTCTCTTTTTGTGCATTAGATATCCCGCCTTAGGATAAATGTGTTAACAAAACTGCAATCATGTCTTACCATGCCTACACACTTAGAGATCATGTTTTAGGTATACAACATTAAAAACTATCATCTATGTTGTGCCTAATGCTATGATGTGCCCTTAGAAATCCTGTTGAAGTCATTATGCATCATGTTATAGGATCGTGTTCAATTAACTACACTTAGCCTAAAAACAGATATGTAAAAACAATCACCCTGTTCTAATAAACTGGCAATCAGTCTTTGAATATTTGTAACATTTAGAATTGCATGTTATTAGGTATAAAAATCTGGAATTATTAATAAGGTTGAGTAACTGTTGCATGTCATCCCATACCTAGGCAAGCCTTAGGCGATCAACTTTAAAATATAACCAGAACTGTCTTTGTGATTATGTTTAACTATCAACATGTTAAAATCAGTAGGCAAGCCTGATTAGGACTTCCTCTCTGAGTTATGTAACGAATCTGCCTCTGCTATTATCACTTAGACACCATGCCTAGGATCTGAATCCGGACCTTAATTGTGTATGAGACATGTTGTTTATGTGTACTGTGCGTGGAGGAATACTTGAGTCTTTATATGTTTTCCATGCTCTTCCCCTATCTGCAGTCCTACTTGTTTATTATATGTCGCCTTAGCATTTTCACCTTTAAAAACCTGAGGATCTGCCTAGCACCTCCCTTATAGGATAGAAGTCCCAAAATCATCCGGGACTGATAGGAAAGGGACAGTAACAACATGCAATAGAGTTCGTGACCAACACGCGCTCTAGTTACCTTCACGGGGTGGGAAAGGGTAGAATATGGACATGATGACCGGTGCGCTAATGCCATGTGTAGCCCCGCTTTGAGGAGTGTCATACCGGGTATTGCATTGATGTGATCCATATTATAAACAAACCTAGGACATCCCTTTACTCTTCATAAAGTGTGCTTATATTGTAATTCTCTTAAAAATCTAGTTTCTCATTAATTGTTCTTCAAACATCTGTACTTAGACTTAAATCCCCTATTATGTGAGCCCTATCTGTCTTATTTGCTAAACTGCACAAATTCACAAAAAGTTGTTTGGCCGGGAACCACACTTGTAGATCTTGAGGGGTGCCTAACACCTTCCCCTTAGGATAATTTCAAGCCCTTACCCTGTCTCTGGTTATCAACGTAGTTATAAATGAACCCCTTAGGTGCCCTAACGCACCTTAAAAATCGTTAGGTGGCGACTCTTCAAAACGCAAAATCCCTTTCCCAAAAGGAATGAGTTGTCTCAACCAAATGTCATAAACCCGGACTCCGCGAGAAAAAAAGGAGCGCGACAAATATGGATCACTGTGAATTCTACATGAATTAAAGTACTTTATCTATTACAAGAAAATGCAAGAGTTCAATCAAACCAACCTCAGGGCTTCTCTAAACTTACCCCATTTTTCCATAATGGAGGCAATTTTTGGGGTAATGAAGCTCCAACCTTCCCCTATTTTTGCCCCCAAAATGGGGGATGAATAGTGTTCCTCAAATATGGGGTTACACTATTTATCTCCCCCATTACTATTCACCCATATTTTATTATTTAACTCTTTTAATTTATCTCTTTACATATACCTAATTATGTTTAATTTTCGTGCATTTATTATTTTTATGTAAAATTTTAAGTTAATTTTATTATAAGTTATAATTGTACAAAAAATATATAATCATCTCAAAAAATTCATGGTGCAAATATGACATATTAGATGTTGCTAAAATTGAAAAATAAAAATTAAAAATACATGAAAATTGAAAATACATTAAATTAAAATACATAAAAATTTAAACTACGATAAATAGCATAATAACTTAGTAGGGAGGTACGTCGCCTCCAGGTACACCAAAATCATTGTAGTATTGAGTGAATGGCGTCGATGATTTTTGTGGTTGTGAGTGTGGATATTATTGACTTCTTTTATAAATTACTAATTAAGTAGTCCGCGCTTCGCGTAGTTGTTAAGGAGATGAACACGAATGATGCATTAAAAGTAAAATTAGAAACTTATAAATAGAAATGTAAAGTAAAATCAACTAAATAAGTTCCATTACAATCTAACACAGAGTATTGCATAAATTTGTAGCATAGTTGGTACAGAATAACACAGCTCGAAATATTGCCGTACATACACCACCTATTAAAGAGTCCGAAATCAAAATGTGGTTATTTTGGACATGTAGAACAATAATAGGTGGAAAAAAAAGTACCANTAATGAGGCTAGTCTCCCCCCCTCCCCCCTGAATGAAGAAGTAGTGGGGGCCCCTTCCCGCGTATGCGCCTTTATTTATATTCTTTCTATTTTTGAATTACCAATGGAGAATCTTTCTAAAAAAATCTCTCTGGCAAAACGCAATTCGTCGAGTTCAATTCAAGGTGCACCTTGCTTTTTTTTCAGGTAGCTTTTTCTTACGCCTATTTAGCTAGTGGGGCATTGGTCATAGCCGAAATTCGTCGAAGGGATAAAACAAAAATAAAGAAGAGAAAGAAAGGGATGTATAACGCCCAAAAACTGGGCGCTATACCTTAACGGTAATTTTTACGCTATAAAACTGGGCGCTATACAAAAAAAAAAGGTACACAGGTATAGCGCCCTTATTAATGACGCTATACACTAAATGTTCTAAAAGTTTGGGCGGCCCACTGGTTAAAGGTTAGATTTGAAGATGGTTTTGTCCTTGAGGTACAAGGTTCAAACCACTACACCAACATTTTTATATTTTCCTATTTCTTTTCCATTTTTTGTTTCTTTTTATTATTTGGTTTAAGTGTTTAGATATAAATACTTTAATAGAGAAGTAATTTATTATTTCTTTGAAAAATAACCAATACTTTTAATAGTTATTATTTTGTGTTATACGTAAAATAAAATTATTTTTTTTTCCTTTTATTTTCAAACTAGAATTATAAGTTTTATTTTAACTTGGTAAATAAATAAGTAAACCTTTGATTTCGTTGTTGGCTCGGGATACCAAATTAAAAGGAGAAGTTAGTTGTGATAATATCAAGACGAAGTATTGAAGGAACCAAAAAACAATTAAAAGAAGAATAAACATGACCATCTCAGTAAAACATACTTTCTTGTTGTCATGTTCCTCCGGCCCTTTTTTTGCCCTACTCAAAGCACAAAGTTTTTGTTTCATCTATGTCTTATTCATATATATACCCCAAAAGACAAAACTGATGAAACTTTCAATGTTCCTAAATAATAGCGACAGGTTTAGTTGCTAACTTTTGGTAACGAGAACTTTTTAATTATGGGAACAATTTAGTTTGTTGCTTTTGGTAACGAAAATGTTTTAGGTCGTGACTTTTGGAATTAGTAAATATAAATTGAATGAATTGTATATAAAGAATGAGGAGAAAATGGCAAAAAAAAAAATAAGAAAAAAAGATTAATAGGCTCTTTGGCTTATGAAATGTGCCAAGTCATCTTCTCTATTCCCTCAATTATATATATATATAGATTCGTTGTTGTTCTTGTCGCATAAATTCACGACAAGCCGGATCAACAATAGAATCCACATCCATCTGTAAAACTTTATTTTCTTCTTTCATTTCTTGCTGCAGGTATTTCTCCTCTCCCCCATTATGTTATTCAAGGACAAGAATATAATATGAGTTATTATTTAGCTGACAGTATATATCCAAAATGGTCAACCCTTGTGCAAACTATTCGTGAGCCACGCTCGGCAAAGAAGAAACATTTTGCGATGAAACAAGAATCATGTCGAAAAGATGTTGAACGTGCATTCGGAGTTTTGCAACACCGTTTTGCAATTGTTGCAGGACCCGCACGTTTTTGGCAAAAAGAAGTGTTACACGATATAATGACTACATGTATTATACTGCACAACATGATAATCGAGAATGAGCGTGATCTTAACGCACCAATTCAAGATGATTTGGAAGGCCCACCTCCAACAGTAGAAATGGCAGTAGATGAAAATCAAGGATTTCAAGAATTTTTAGCTCGACATAGAA
The DNA here is from genome assembly GCA_005239495.1 of Nicotiana undulata. Lineage (NCBI taxonomy): Eukaryota > Viridiplantae > Streptophyta > Magnoliopsida > Solanales > Solanaceae > Nicotiana > Nicotiana undulata. Next base: position 70,389 of record ML265221.1, on the reverse strand, counting down.
GAATTAAGGACAAAGATGCTCATTTTGCACTTCGTAATGCATTAATAGATCATTTATGGGAGAATACTAGAGGTTGAAGTTGAATATTTATGTAGTATTTCGAATGAATTTTATCGTTATGTAATATGTATTTGATTAATCTTGTATCACAATGATTTCACGTTTATTTGAATTATTAGTTAATCTATAATAATTGCATACAAATTATATTATTTAAAATTTTATGGAATTGTTTTAATGGAAATTACAAATTAATGAAAATAAAAGATGGAATTTGTTTAGTGAAATTTTAAAAATAAAAATTGAAATGAAAGATCAAAATATAATATAGAAGAGAGAGAAGAATATAAAAAAGAATATTCTTTTTTTGGAGAAAAAATGAGGAAATGGTTGGAGTAAGTTATCCCCAAAATGGAGAAATCCTCATTTTGGGGAGAAAAATAGGGATAAAGATTGGAGATAGCCTTAGAAACAAGAATAAAAAGGTCTTCACCGAAATTTTTTGACTCACACGTGATGTTTACACCAACCCGATGAGTACATGACACGCGTCTTTCATATACACTTTTATCGCTAGCCATGGTTAATTAGTACTACTATGTACTTTCGCCTCATCAATTAACCATCACAAAAACCAATATGATTTAGTGTAAACGTCGTATATGAGTAAGTTCTTTGACTCTTTCACCTCTTATATATTGTCTATGCCTTATTGCCTCATGCTATGGTCTTCTTTTCAGTACCTGACATCTTATCAATCTCTTCAAGAGCTGCCCATAATTTTGGATCTTCATAATCTTTAATAAGAAAAGTAGGATTTGCTTCCATAAGTAACTCAGATGGATTTCTATTTGCCAAGCCAACAACAGACATTTCAGCTGTCACCCCAGCTTTTATTCCTGAGACAGAATCCTACCCATGGAATAAACATACAATACGTTTCATTAAGATGAAACTGAGGTTAATTTCAATTATATAAATTAGTTCTCTGAGTTTGGTGCGACAAATTGAAAGTTGGATGATTGTCCATGAAATTACTTCGATGAAAACATACCTCAAATACAAATGTGTGGTCTTTTGATACATTCAACACTTCAAGGGCCTTCAAATAGGGATCAGGATATGGTTTTGCATGTTTGCAGTCACTTCCAAGAATCAGTGCATCAAAGAAATCGGCAAGGCCAAGTTGATTTATACACAGTTCAGCATTAGCTCTAGGTGCATTGGTAACTGCAGCTCGTTTCAAACCACGATCTTCAATCCACTTTCTCAACTTGTAGAGACCATTTAGAGGTTAGCTATACTCTATGTATTGGCCCCCATCACACAAGAATTTAAAAAGGAAAAAAAGAAAGAAAAGGAAATTGTTAGTACAATATTTTGATGCAGTACAAACTTTGTCTATCTGAGAATCTCGAAATATAACCGAATTTATACCCCGAGAAAGGAGCAGAATTTCAATACTTTGATGGTGAGAGTAAATTTAGTCTAATTATGATTAATCTAGTTAGTTGGGTTGTTCAATTTTGTGAGGAATGCTTATTTGGCTCTAGTTGGAGTTCATAAGGGTGCACGGGCCTTATATAATGCAGGATGATAGGATTGAAATATGCTAATACATTTCTAAGTGATAAAATAAAATTCATACTTTTGAGAAAACCAATTTGAATATGCACCACTGTTCTATTGTATCATGAAAAGCAACTTGCTTTTCCCAACTAATGCATTCAGAAATCGATTATGAATTGGAAAATAAGGACAATGACATGATCAACCATAAAATAAGCAACAAGAAGAAATATTTGGTTAAATACAAGTTGTATTAAATATACGAAAAAAGATGAGGATATAGAATTTCACCTTTCCTTAGAGTTATCCCCAGCAGAAGTGGTCATCTTGTTATAATGGGTGTTACACAATTGTTAAGAGTTGTGTAACCTTAGATGAACCAACCTCTGCTTGGGAAACTGCCTCGAGGATCAGCTCAAACTTGAAACTGCCTCAGAAGCAAACAGACTGAAAAATAATAGAATTCATAGAAAGTAACGACTCGGTCTGTCGTTACGTAGAATCTGTATTATAATTACCGTTATTGACTTGTCATAGATTGGTTATACTGTTATTTATGTGTTAGAGTTGGTAGGTTTGAAATCGAAATGGTTGTAGTGAGAGTTTAGCCACTTAGTCTTTAAAAATAGCCTTAAAGTTGGAAGAATCAACTGAGAGTTAACTTATTGGTAAACGACCTCGGAATGCGGATTTTATGGCTCGGATAGCTTCGTTAGGTGATTTGGGACTTAGGAGTGTGTTCAGAATAATTTGGTGATGTCAGGTGTAGAATTAGGCTTGAATTGGCGAAAGTTAGTTTTTGGCGATTTCCGGTCGGCAGTGAAAATAGGCTATCGGGGTCGGAATGGAATTCCGGAAGTTGGAACAGGTTCGTAATGTCATTGTGGATATGTCTGCAAAATTTCAGGTCAATCAGAGTTGTTTTGGACATTTTCGGCATCGTTGATGGATTTTAGAAATTTCAAAGTTCTTAAGCTTGAATCCGATGTGATTTTGGTGTCTTAATGTTAGTTTTGGTTTTCCGAGGGTGCAACTAAGTTTGAATGATCATATGTGACGTGTTAGTGTGTTTGGTTGGGGTCCCAAGGGGCTCGGGATTGATTTCGGATGGTTATCGAGCACTTTTGGACTTGAAGAAATTGCTGGTTTTCTGGTGTTAGTGCAGCAGTGGTTTGTTCATCGCGATCGCGTGGCAATTGCTGCGATCGCGTAGAGTAAAGTGGGAGGCAGGTAAAGTTGTTCTATGCGATCGCGTAAGTGTGTCTGCGATCGCATAGTTTGGCAGGCTTGAGCAGTGCGAACGCGTGGATCTTCATGCGATCGCGTAGAGTTATAGGCGCCTGAGGAGAGAGTCCCATTTGTTATTCGCGATCGCGTGAGCAGGTTCGCGATCGCGTGGAGCTATGACCTGTTGAATCGCGATCACATGTATAGGTCTGCGATCGCGTAGAGTCTTTTTGAGGGTCAATGGGTTTGCCCTTCGCGATCGCGTGAATGGTTTCGCGATCGCAGTGAAGAATAACTGGGCAGTATAAAAATAAACCCTCCACGACCAATGCCAACTTTTCACCATTTTTGTACGGAAAGAGAGCTTTTGAGGCAATTTTGAAGAAAGGAAATCATCGTTCTTCTTTTAGGTAATGATTTTGGACCCTAAAACTCGATTATAGGTGATTAAGGAACATAATATCAGCGTTTATTTCATGAAAATCAGTAGAAAAAGGTGGAGTTAGGGCTTGGGATTATGAGATCTTTAGGAGATGATTTGAGGGGTCAAACGAACTCCGATTTTAGCGTTCTTTATATGTACGGACTCGTGAGATGATGAAGAACATTTTGGTATAAAATTTGTCGAGTTCCGAGACGCGGGCCCGGGGGTCGGGTTTCGGCTAAATTCGGGTTTTATGAAAAAATTGGTACTTTTCAATTGGAATTCATTCCTTTAGCATAATTTGATGATAAAAATCTGATCTTGGTAGATTTGGAGCATTCGGAAGTTGATACGAGAGGCAAGCGGGTTGCAGAGTAGCGTTTCGGGCCAGTTTGAGGTAAGTAATGTCTTTAAATCCTGTCCTGAGGGTATGAAACCCCGGACCTTGCATCCTTTCACGGATTTTGGAATGCAAAGATTGGAAATTTGGAAATATATCCCTTTTTAGGCAACTATTGAGTTGCGAAACCGATTTTTAAGCCTATGATTAATAGTATTGATATATTTTGATATGATTTGGGTTCGAAGCCATGTTTGGGGCCTAGTGCCGATGTGTTCCCCCTTGGGGGTTGATTTTACTATTTTTCTCACTTGATATATTATGATTTTCACTCAGTCTTTTCTTGATGATTGTTTTGACACTTAGAGTATTTTTGATATTATTTCTTGAAAGTGAAACACCGTTTTTGGGTCGAGAACCCGGTATAATGATGGCCCGAGTGGCATGTTGAGAGTGTCTGACTGAATGAGGCCGGGGGCCATATTGTGAGGATGTTATGATATGAGAGAGGCCGATGGCCAATATTGTGAGTGATTTATGCCATGATGTAGCTTGTTTACAGCGCTTGGGCTGTAGGAGCCCCTCCGGAGTCTGTACACACCCCCAGTGAGCGCAGGTACCTACTGAGTGCGAGTGATTGCCCGTGGGGCTGATACTGAGTGACTGTGAGGTTGCCCGCTGGGCTGATACTGAGTGACTGTGAGGTTGCCTGTTGGGCTGATACCGAGTGACTGTGAGGTTGCCCGCTGGGCTGATATTGAGTGACTGTGAGGTTGCCTGCTGGGCTGATACTGAGTGATGGTGAGGTGCTGAGGGAAATGTTATGAGAGATGATTATGGCATTGGGGGGAAGATTTATGATGATATTTTACTGAGCTTTTTTACTATGATTCACTTTATTTTGCAAACTGATTTTACTGAGAGTTTTACTGAGAAATATTGGAAAATATACTTGTTTTTCAAAGGATTTTTGGAAATTGGTTTTCGAACTTATGTATTTGATTTATAATTTATGGAGACTTGATGTTTTACTGTTTGTGGATTGTTTTTTTGTGCTGTGTATTTCATATACTTCAGACTGTGATTTATTTTTATTACTACTGAGTTGGTGTACTCATCATTACTCCCTGCACCCCTATGTGCATATCCAGGTACTAGTGCGGAGCAGTAGCCATCTTTGTTCGTTAGCAGCAGCTTTACGGGATTTCGAGGTAGCTGTCCAGCGTCCACAGCTTCTCCATTTCCCTTCCTTTATTAGTATTAGTATTTATTTCATAGACATTGTTTAAGACATTAGCAGAGTTAGTTTTATTTCTTAGATGCTCGTGACTATGTTGACTCCAGTCTTGGGAGATTAGTTAGACTGTTGAATTATGCTATAATTGCTTAAATACTTAGAGAAAAATGTTAATTGCTTATCTTGATGATTATTATTGATTTCCGAAATATTATAATAGAACGAATGGGTAGTTATGTGATGGTTGGCTAGCCTAGTTCCACGATAGGTGCCATCACGACCTGTTAGGATTTGGGGTCGTGACAAGTTGGTATCAGAGCACGCTCATGAGCAAGTTCAGTAAAGTCTTGCGGATCGGTACGGCGACGTCTGTACTTATCTTCGAGAGGCTGCACAACTCTTAGGAAAAAAATCTCAATTTCTTGAACTCTTTCGTGCCAATCTATCGGTTCTTGAAGCCTAAACTCAATATTGTTTCATTCTCTCACAGATGGTGAGGACACGTAATACCGATCAGGGTGACCAGACACCGGCCAGACCCATAATGGGTGGGGGCCGTGGTGGAGTTAGGGGACCGGCCCGCGCACCAGCCGGGACAGTACCACAGGATCCCCCCTATCGTTCAGGACCAGGTTCCCGTCGAGGGTGCTCCAGTGGGACAGGCTCAGGCACCGGCAGTGCCTATTGTTATTCGGGGTCTTCAGGAGACTCTTGCTCAGATATTGATAGTGTGCACCCGTTTAGCTCAGGCAGTTGCTATGTCTACTACTGCCACTGCAACTCAGGCCGGGGGAGGCATTCAGACTCCAGTTGCCCGAACACCTGAGCAGGTTGTACAGGGTATTCAGGCACCGGGGGTAGTCCCAGCCCAGCCGGTTGCCCCAGTTCAGGACTATGTGGTTCCAGCTATGCCCGAGGATGAGCAGCGTAGGCTGGAGAGGTTCAGTAGACTTCAGCCTCCGACTTTCAGCGGCACAGAGGGTGAGGATGCCCAAGGTTTTCTAGATAAGTGCCAGAGGATGCTACGTACTGCGGGTATTTTGGAGACCAATGGGGTCTCGTTTGCTACATTTCAGTTTGCTGGTGATGCTTTTACTTGGTGGGAGTCATTCGAGAGGCGTAGGCCGGTTGGCTCAACACCTCTCACCTGGCATCAGTTCTCCACGATCTTGTTGGAGAAGTATGTTCCTCAGTCCGACAGAGAGGAGAAGCGCAGGCAGTTTGAGCAGCTGCGCCAGGGAGAGTTGTCAGTCACTCAGTATGAGATGAGGTTTTTCGAGTTGGCTAAACATGCTTGTGAGTTAGTCCCTACTGACAGGGAGAGGATCAAGAGATTTGTAGATGGTCTCACGTATCAGCTTCGGATTTTGATGACCAGAGAGAGAGTGGCTAGAGCCACATTTGAGAAGGTTGTTGACATAGCTCGGGACATTGAGTCGGTTCGTAGGCAGGAGCGTGAGGAGCGTGAGGAGCGTGAGGAGATGGAGGCTAAGAGGCCTTGGGGATTAGGTAGCTTTAGTGGTTCCCCTTCTAGAGGGCAGTTTCAGCACAACAGAGGTCGTCAGTTTAGACCTCCACAGCAGTTCGCCCAGCTTACAATGGTGCATCTTCGGGTCATGGTCCTCACAGTTCTCATTAGGGACGTTCATCTTTTAGTGCCCTTCCATCTCAGAGCTCCGCCCGAGCATCATCTTATCAGGGTTCTTCTATGCATGGTTCGTCTGGTGGTTATCATGGTGGCAAGGGTTCTCGTCAGTTTTCATCTCCAGCTCCAGGTGGTTGTTATGAGTGTGGGGAGTTTGGACATGAGTGGAGGCAGTGTCCCCGTCGCCCTAGTAGTTCATCTCAGCAGAGGGTTCAACCCTCGACTTCGGCCCCAATCACTTCACCACCTACTAAGGCAGCTAGGGGTGGTGGTCAGGCAGCTATAGGCCGCCCTAGAGGGGGAGGTCGAGCAGGTGGAGGCCAACCACGTATTTATGAACTTCCGGCTAGGCCTGATGCTATAGTCTCAAATGCGGTGATTACAGGTACTATTTCAGTTTGTCATAGTGATGCTTTGGCTTTATTTGACCCTGGTTCCACGTACTCTTATGTTTTGTCGTATTTTTCTCACTTTCTGAATATGCCCCGTGAGTCTTTAGTTACGTCTGTTCATGTTTTGACTCCAGTGGGCGGTATCGGTCGTGTCTTATATCTATTGGGGGTCTAGAGACCCGAGTGGACTTGATATTATTCAGTATGGTTGATTTTGATGTGATACTGGGCATGGATTAGTTATCCCTGTGTCATGCGATTCTTGATTGTCACGCTAAGACTATCCTAGCTATGCCCGGAATTCCGAAAGTTGAGTGGAGAGGGTCTATAGATCATGTACATAGCAGCGTGATTTCTTATTTAAAGGCTCAGCGTATGGTTGATAAGGGGTGTGAATCTTATCTTGCTTTTGTGAGGGATGTTAGTAGTGAGACTCCTTCTGTTGATTCTGTTCCTGTAGTCCGTGACTTTTCGGATGTATTCCCGGCAGACATTCCAGGCATGCCACCTGACAGGGATATTGATTTTGGTATTGACCTGGTGCCAGACACCCAACCTATCTCTATTCCACCTTACCGCATGTCACCATCAGAGTTGAAAGAATTGAAAGAACAGCTTCAGGAACTCTTAGATAAGGGGTTCATTCAGCCTAGTGTGTCACCGTGGGGTGCACCGGTGTTGCTTGTGAAAAAGAAAAATGGCTCCATGCGTATGCGTATTGATTATAGACAACTGAATAAGGTTACAGTGAAGAATCGGTATCCTTTTCCCCGTATTGACGACTTGTTTGACCAGCTGCAGGGAGCTAGAGTGTTCTCCAAGATTGATTTGAGATCTGGGTATCATCAGTTGAAGATTCGGTATTCTGACATTCTGAAGACTGCTTTTAGAACCAGATATGGTCATTATGAGTTTCTGGTTATGTCATTTGGGCTGACCAATGCCCCAGTCGCGTTCATACAATTGACGAACATCGTGTTTCAGCCTTACCTTGATTTTTTTGTCATTGTGTTCATTGATGACATCCTGGTTTATTCTCGTAGCCAGGAGGATCATGCTCAGCATTTGAGGATTGTGTTACAGAGGTTGAGGGAGGAGAAGCTTTATGCAAAATTCTCCAAGTGTGAGTTTTGTCTTGGTTTAGTAGCTTTCTTGGGGCACGTAATGTCTAGTGAGGTTATTCAGGTTGATCCGAAGAAGATTGAGGCGGTGCAGAGTTGGCCCAGACCGTCCTCAGCTACGGAGATCAGGAGTTTCCTTGGTTTGGTGGGATATTACCGTCGCTTTGTAGAAGGGTTCTCATCTATTGCTTCACCATTGACCATATTGACCCAGAAGGGTGCCCCATTCAGATGGTCTGATGAGTGTGAGGAGAGCTTTCAGAAGCTCAAGTCAGCATTGACCACAGCTCCGGTTTTGGTTTTGCCTACTGGTTCGAGTTCTTATACAGTCTATTGTGATGCTTCTAGAGTTGGTTTGGGAGCGGTATTGATGCAGGACGGTAGGGTGATTGACTACGCGTCAAGACAGTTGAAGGTGCACGAGAAGAATTACCCAGTGCATGATCTTGAGTTAGCTGCCATTGTCCATGCCTTAAAGATTTGGCGGCATTACTTGTATGGGGTGCAGTGTGAGATTTTCACTGATCATCGTAGCTTGCAGTATCTGCTGAGGCAGAAGGACTTGAATTTGCGTCAGAGGAGGTGGTTAGAACTTCTCAAGGATTGTGACCTTACTATTTTGTATTATCCGGGGAAGGCCAATGTAGTGGCCGATGCCTTGAGTCGCAGAGCCGAGAGTTTGGGGAGTCTAGCTTACCTTTCAGCAGTAGAGTGACCTTTAGCACTTGATGTTCAGACTTTAGCAGGTCAGTTGGTGAGATTGGATTTGTCAGACCATCCGCGGGTATTAGCTAGCATGGCTTCCCGATCTTCTCTTTATGATCATATTAGAGCTCGGCAATATGATGATCCGCACTTGTTAGTACTTCAGGATAGGGTCCGTCGGGATGATGCCGAGATGTTACTATTGGTGATGACGGTGTTATGAGGATGCAGGTCCATATCTTTGTGCCCAATGTGGATGGGCTTCGAGAGTTGATATTAGCAGAGGCCCACAGCTCGCGGTATTCCATCCATCCGGGTGCCGCGAAGATGTATCAGGATTTGAGACAACAATGTGGAGGCAGATGAAGAGAGATATTGTTGAGTATGTAGCACGGTGTCTCAACTGCCAGCAAGTCAAGTATGAGCACCAGAGACCAGGTGGGTTACTTTAGAGGTTAGCTATTCCGGAGTAGAAGTGGGAGAGAATCACTATGAATTTTGTAGTCGGGCTTCCACGGACTTCGAAGGGTTTCTATGCTATTTGGGTCATTGTGGATAGATTGACCAAGTCCGCGCACTTCATTCCTGTTGGTACTACTTATACTTCAGAGCGGTTAACTGGTATTTACATCAGGGAGATTGTCCGATTGCATGGGGTTCCAGTTTCCATCATTTCCGACAGAGGTACTCAGTTCACATCTCAATTTTGGAAGGCCGTGCAGAGAGGTATGGGTACTAAGGTAGATTTGAGCACTGCGTTTCATCCTCAGACCGACGGGCAGTCGGAAAGGACTATTCAGATTTTGAAGGACATGTTGCGTGCTTGTGTGATTGACTTTGGTGGTTCATGGGATCCGTTTCTGCCACTAGCGGAGTTTTCATGTAATAACAGCTACCATTCCAGTATTCAGATGGCCCCGTATGAGGCTTTATATGGTAGGAGGTGTAGATCTCTGGTTGGTTGGTTCGAGCCCTCTGAGGCTAAGTTATTGGGCACATACTTGATTCAGGATGCGTTGGAGAAGGTGAAGTTGATTCAGGAGCGACTTCGCACGATGCAGTCAAGGAGGAAGAGTTATGCGGACCGGAAGGTCCAGGATGTGTCATATATGGAAGGTGATAAGGTACTGCTGAAGGTATCACCCATGAAGGGTGTTATGAGGTTCGGAAAGAGAGGAAAGTTGAGTCCTCGATTTATTGGTCCTTTTGAGGTGCTTCAGAAGATTGGAGAGATGGCTTATAGACTTGCCTTGCCACCCATCTTGTCGAGTGTTCATCCGGTATTTCATGTGTCGATGCTCCGTAAATATGTCGGTGACCCGTCTCATGAGTTAGACTTCAGCACAGTTCAGCTCGAGGATGATATGTCATATGAGGTCGAGCTAGTAGCAATTTTGGCTCGCGAGGTCAGAAAGTTGAGGTCCAAGAATATAACTTCAGTGAAGGTACAGTGGAGAGGTCAGCCAGTGGAGGAGGCTACTTGGGAGACCGAACGGGAGATGCAGAGCAGATATCCTCACTTGTTTGAGACTCCAGGTATGTTTCTAGACCCGTTCGAGGACGAACGTTTGTTTAAGAGGGGGAGAATTTAATGACCCGGTCTGCCGTTACGTAGAACCTGCATTATAATTACTGTTATTGACTTGTCATAGGTTGGTTATACTGTTATTGATGTGTTAGAGTTGGTAGGCTTGAAATCGAAATGGTTGTAGTGAGAGTTTGGCCACTTAGTCTTTAAAAATAGCCTTAAAGTTGGAAAAGTCAACTGAGAGTTAACTTATTTGTAAACGACCTCGGAATGCGGATTTTATGGCTCAGCTTCGTTAGGTTATTTGGGACTTAGGAGTGTGTTCAGAATAATTTGGTGATGTCCTGTGTAGAATTAGGCTTGAATTGGTGAAAGTTAGTTTTTGGCGATTTTCGGTCGGCAGTGTAAAATAGGCTATCGGGGTCGGAATGGAATTCCGGAAGTTGGAACAGGTTCGTAATGTCATTGTGGATATGTCTGCATAATTTCAGGTCAATCGGAGTTGTTTTGGACAGTTTCGACATCGTTGGTGGATTTTAGAAATTTAAAAGTTCTTAGGCTTGAATCCGATGTGATTTTGGTGTCTTGATGTTAGTTTTGGTGTTCCGAGGGTGCAACTAAGTTTGAATGATCATATGTGACGTGTTAGTGTGTTTGGTTGGGGTCCCAAGGGGCTCGGGATTGATTTCGGGTGGTTAACGAGCACTTTTGGACTTGAAGAAATTGCTGGTTTTCTGGTGTTAGTGCATCAGTGGTTTGTTCATCGCGATCACGCAGAGTAAAGTGGGAGGCATGTAAAGTTGTTCTATGCGATCGCGTAAGTGTGTCTACAATCGCATAGTTTGGGAGGCTTGAGCAGTGCGAACGCGTGGATCTTCATGTGATCGCGTAGAGTTATAGGCGCGTGAGGAGAGAGTCCCATTTGTTATTCACGATCGCGTGAACAGGTTCGCGATCGCGTGGAGTTATGACCTGTTGAATCGCGATCGCGTGTGTAGGTCTGCGATCGCGTAGAGTCTTTTTGAGGGTCAGCGGGTTTTCCCTTCACGATCGCAGTGAAGAATAACTTGGCAGTATAAAAATAAATCATCTGCGACCAATACCCACTTTTCACCATTTTTGTACAGAAAGAGAGCTTTTGAGGCGATTTTGAAGAAAGGAAATCATCATTCTTCTTTGAGGTAAGGATTTTGGACCTTAAAACTTGATTATAGGTGATTAAATATCAGTGTTTAATTCATGAAAATCAGTAGAAAAAGGTGGAGTTAGGGCTTGGGATTATGAAACCTTTAGGAGATGATTTGAGGGGTCAAACGAACTCCGATTTTAGCGTTCTTTATATGTACGGACTCGTGAGATGATGTATAACATTTTGGTATAAAATTTGTCGAGTTCCGAGATGCGGGCCCGGGGGTCAGGTTTTGGCTAAATTCGGGTTTTATGCTAACATTGGTACTTTTCAATTGGAATTCATTCCTTTAGCATAATTTGATGATAAAAATCTGATCTTGGTAGATTTGGAGCATTCAGAAGTTGATACGAGAGGCAAGCGGGTTGCAGAGTAGCGTTTCGGGCCAGTTTGAGGTAAGTAATGTCTTTAAATCCTGTCCTGAGGGTATGAAACCCCGTACCTTGCATCCTTTCACGGATTTTGGAATGCAAAGATTGGAAAATTGGAAATATATCCCTTTTTAGGCAACTATTGAGTTGCGAAACCGATTTTAAGCCTATGCTTAATAGTATTGATATATTTTGATATGATTTGGCCTGTAAGCCATGTTTGGAGCCTAGTGTCGATCTGTTTACCCCTTGGGGGCTGTTTTTACTATTTTCCTCACTTGATATGTTATGATTTTCACTAAGTCTTTTCTTGATGATTGTTTTGATACTCAGAGTATTTTTGATAATATTTTTTGAAAATGAAACACCGTTTTTGGGTCGAGAACCCGGTATAATGATGACCCAAGTGGCATGTTGAGAGTGTCTGACTGAGTGAGGCCGCGGGCCAATATTGTGAGGATGTTATGATATGATAGAGGCCGAGGGCCAATATTGTGAGTGATTTATGCCATGATGTGGCCTTTTTATAGGCTTGGGCTGTAGGAGCCCCTCCGGAGTCTGTACACACCCCCCAGTGAGCGCATGTACCTACTGAGTGCGAGTGATTTCCCGCGGGGCTGATACTGAGTGACTGCGAGGTTTCCCGCTGGGTTGATACTGAGTGATGGTGAGGTGCTGAGTGAAATATAATGAGAGATGATTATGGCCCGAGGGGTAGATTTATGATGATATTTTACTGAGTTTTTGACTATGATTCACTTTATTTTTCAAACTGATTTTACTGAGAAATATTGGAAAATATACTTGTTTTTCAAAGGATTTTTGGAAACTGGTTTTCGAACTTATGTATTTGGTGTATAATTTATGGAGACTTTATGTTTTACTGTTTGTGGATTTGTGTTTTGTGCTGTGTGTTTCATATACTTCAGACTGTGATTTATTTTCATTACTACTGAGTTGACGTACTCATCATTACTCCTTGCACCCCTGTGTGCAGATCCATGTACTAGTGCGGAGCAATAGCCATCTTTGTTCGTTAGCAGCAGCTTTACGGGATTTTGAGGTAGTTGTCCAGCGTACGCAACTTTTCCATTTCCCTTCCTTTATTAGTATTAGTATTTATTTCATAGACATTGTTTGAGACATTAACAGAGTTAGTTTTATTTCTTAGATGCTCGTGACTATGTTGACTCCAGTCTTGGGGATTAGTTAGACTGTTGAATCATGCTATAATTGCTTAAAGACTTAGAGAAAAATGTTAATTGCTTATCTTACTGATTATTATTGATTTCCGAAATATTATAATAGAACCAATGGGTAGTTATGTGATGGTTGACTAGCCTAGTTCCACGATAGACGCCATCACGACCTGTTAGAATTTGGGATCGTGACCTAGAAATTACAGACTAATATGATAAAACAACGAGGGGTGGAGAAGTTTCACAATGATCACAATACTCCTTTGCGAGAAAATTGCAAAAAAGAAGGGAGTTTCGTCTAATTTCTAACGAACACCTTTCACAAACTATTCCTTTAGATATTTTTTTTTCTGTTTCTTTTTTTTTTTTTTTAAATTTAGATCCTCGAATTGTTGGTTAATGTGAATGGCACAGTAATTTAAACCAAAGGAAACCTTTTTCGCTCTTTTCTTAAAACAGAATTACGAGTGGAATTTAAAATATCTCACTAAGCAACAATTGTTTGAAGAGCATAACATTTTTCTTTTCTTTCTTCAGATTTTTTAAAAACTTGAAACGCCATAACACAGAGCAAACTACACAAATTAATAAAAAAGATTAACTTTTATAATTTATGATCTAAAATAAACCATAAACATTTTTCTGGCTATAAATTGTCTCATTAATATAAATTAGAAAGTTTAATATTAAATTATCTATATATAATTTAAAGTTGGGAATAAGTTAGCTTATGTGGCACTCTCATGTGCCGGCTTCTCTATTTATCTTTTTCTCTTAGAATTTTGCCTTTTTCTTTTTATGCAACATTTTGAAAAACATGACTCTATTCAGAAAATTCAACAGTTACATCTTTTAGGAAAGGTGCTACGGTAACGACTAATAATTACAATGAATTTAATGTTAATTAAATCCCAAGAATTGCTGTTACTTTTTAAACCTTTCATATTCCTTAACTTGGAGGAGGAATTTTAATGTCTCAAGCAATCACCTGACTTATATATATGGCCCCAACAGAGATATGCAACAATCCAAGAAAGATGTGAAGTGAATCAAATTATATATATATATATATATATATATATATCCAGATGAAAACATAGTTGTCGCCAATGACTTTCTGGCCATATTTCTCCTCGAGGCCCTCGGCTGAACCCGCTGGCTAGACTCTAGCTCTGACCCTGGAGGTAACAGGTGATCGGGAGGAGAAAGAAGGAAATGAAAATGCACAGAAGACGACAACAACAACAAATTCAGTGTAATCTCACAAGTGAAGTTTGGGTAATATATATGCAGACTTTACAGAAGGCAGAGAGACTATTTCTGGTAGATGACACACTCTGTTTCAATTTAAACGACACACTTTCTTTATTAGTTGTTCCAAAAAGAATAACATTTTTCTATATTTCGATTTAAAGTTAAAATTTTCATTTTCCCCACTTTATCCTTAATAAGAATTTTTTTATATCCACACAAATATTATGGTCCCACGAATATATGGTTGTAACTCTATTGTTTTGTATTGTTTGTGACTATGAGATAGTTACAACAATCACGGGGTTGGCAATAGCCAAGTGAAAATAAGGCTTGACGCAAATAAATTTAACTAGTTTTTAATAAATATGACACATAAAATGGTACAAATGAAATGCTACTTTATTCATTTTTTAACAGAATTCAAAGGGAGAACAAAAGGATACCAAAAATTGACTAGAAACCCAGTTTTTCAGCTCCAATAACAGCAATACCCTTGCCCTTAACGGATTCAAAAAGCGGCGCCACCATTTTCCTATAGTGAACTGGCCGATTAATCTCCTCTTCAACGTCAATTTCCACGTTATAGAGTTTAACTTCCTTAAGCCGATCCCCAAGCTTCTCTCCGACTCTAGAAGCTATTTTCGCGTCCCACAAATTGCGACACCTAGGCACTCGGTTGAGCTTGGCTTTACACTGCGCCGTGAACTCTTGCTCGGATGATGAAGCCATTGCTACGATCGTCTCGGTGCTGGGGGTTGTAACTTGTGCCGTGATTTTCCGGCAGGAGAGGAGTAAGCGGAGGAGGTGGCGGCTCCCGGCGGGGGTCATTTACGGTGTCGTATGGGTTATTATTTGGCGTCGGGTTGGGTCCTACGAGAAAGTGGGAGCTTTGGTGTTCACTAGCGTGCACAATTTATTTGAGCGAAATGTATAAATATCTATTTATATATAATCTATCTATTTATTTATATATAATAGAAGAGGCAAAGAAATATTATGCTCGCAAGTGGCATAATATTAAATTGATACATGTAATTTTTTTGGATAATTTTTCAACTTTCTTGGAGTTTAAAATTTATTTTTCAAAAATTTAAATTTAAAAAAAATTGATTTTACATGACAAATATGTGACACCTTTTCTCTCTCACTAAAAAAGAAAATTGAGGATTATTATTTATTAATTGCATGATTAGATACAACTTTTTCTAAATTTACTCTCCAAACTTAAAACTCTAGAATATCTAACCTCCTACGCATCATGATTGAAATTCACGACATTCACTTCCATTATACTCAGTAACCATATGCAAATACTCAATCAAGAAAGGTTGGCATAAAAAATTGATACCCATCGACTTTGATTTTGACTGTGATACCAAACGAGGTTGGCCATGATTACACCCTTTATGCTAAACATCGTTTTGGATTTTGGTTGTAACATCACTTCTGCAAAATATGGCTATTGACAATGACTTCATCAAGGATATAACAAATTCGAAAAAGCAATCCAAGTTGAAAGTTTGCGTTGTCCATGTGTGGGAAGTACCGGCCATCTGTGGGAAGTAGCGGATCATTACAACGCATACACTACTTTCGATTGAATTGGTCTACAAGATAAAAAGGTATTAAAATTCTTTTGTTGTCTTAGCAAGTCGTTTTTTCTTATTATTTTGGTAAGTTTTTTCTTCTCCTTTTGTTAATGTTCGGGTTGCGAGCGCTGACTAAGAAAATCATATCTATCTACTGTCATGTCAAAATCAAGATACGTTTGTGACGTTAAAATAAGAACTTCTGGAGCTACATTATATACCAAAACTAGGTCCAGAATCTCTATAGATTTATACATATATTTTTTTTCAACTCAATTATGAATTTCTGTCATTTGCTTTTTATACCTTTACGCGTGCTGACTAAAAAATTCATATCTCACTACTTTCATGTCAAAAGTGCGATCCGCTTGTGCCATTATAAAATAGACTTCCGGAACAACAATATATACAAAAGTTAGGTCCAGTTTCTTTGTAGATTTATACGTATAGCTTTTGAATTCAGTTATAAATTTCAGGTATTCTACTTTTTACAACTTTGCGCGTCCTGACTAAAAATATTATATCTCTTTGCAGACGCGTTGAAACCATGATCCGCTTGTGCTGTTGGAAAGATAAATTTTGAAGCTATAATATAAAAAAATTTCAGGTCCAGATTCTTTATAAATTTATACAGATATTCTTTTGAACTTAGTTATAAATTTCTGTCATTTGTTTTTTTACAACTTTGCATGCCCTGACAAAAAATTATTTTATCTCTCTATAGACACATCGAAATCACGATCTGCTTATGTCGTTGGAAAGATGACTTCTGAAACTATAATATATACAAATTTTAGGTCCAGATTATTAGCATATTTATACAGATACGCATTTGAATTCAGTTATAAATTTTAGGTATTCTGTTTTTCACAGCTTTGCACGTCCTAACTAAAAAAATCATATCTCTCTGCAGACGCGTTGAAGCCACGATCTGCTTCTGCTGGTGGAAAGATAATTTCTGGAGCTATAATATATATATTCTTTGTAAATATATACAAATATTCTTTTGAACTTACTTGTGAATTTCTGTCATTTTGCTTTATATAGCTTTGCACGCCCTGACTGAAAATATTTTATCTCTCTATAAGCACATCGACATCACGATCTGCTTGTCCATTGGAAAGACGACTTCTGGAACTATAATATACAAAAATTAGGTCCAAATTCTTTGTAGATTTATACAGTTATGCTTTTGAATTCAATTATAAATTTCAGGTATTCTTCCATTCACAGCTTTGCGCGTCCTGACTAAAAAAATCATTTCTCTTTGTAGACATGTTGAAACCACGATCTGATTGTGACGTTGGAAAGATGACTTCTGCAACTACAATATACATAAAATTCAGGTCCAGAGATATTCTTTAGAACTTAATTATGAAGTTCTGTCATTTTGCTTTTTACATCTTTGTACGCCTGACTAAAAATATCTTATCTCTCTATAGGCACAT
Organism: Nicotiana undulata; assembly: GCA_005239495.1. Taxonomy (NCBI): domain Eukaryota; kingdom Viridiplantae; phylum Streptophyta; class Magnoliopsida; order Solanales; family Solanaceae; genus Nicotiana; species Nicotiana undulata. Next base: position 53,151 of record ML265221.1, on the reverse strand, counting down.
CGAAATCACAATCCTCTTATGTCTTTGGAAAGACGACTTCCGGAACTATAATATATACAAAAATTAGGTCCAGATTCTTCGTAGATTTATACAGAGATGCATTTGAATTCAGTTATAAAATTCAGGTATTTTATTTTTCACAGCTTTGCACATCCCGACTAAAAAAATTATATCTCTCTGCAGACGCGTTGAAACCACGATTTGCTTCTGCCTTTGGAAAAATGATTTCTGGATCTACAATATATACAAAATTCAAGTCGATATTCTATCACGACTCAATTTTCCCTCCGTTGGGTATCATGATGGCACCTAATCTTAGGGACTAGGTAAGCCTAACATGTACTGAATAACAACAATAATAAAGGAAAATCTAACAGTTTCGATATAGAAATCTTTACAGAATTTATAATTTCCCAAAACTGGTAGTACAAGTCATAAGTTCTACAGAGTTTGCTACAACTTCTAAATATAATTGTTTGAAAATGAGTAAAAACAGTTGAATACAAAGTAATAAGGTGACTCCGAAGCTTGCGAACGCAGCGGCAAGTTTACCTTGAGTCTCCTCAGCAAGGATCCGCACAACTACTAATGATCAATACCAAGATCTGCACAAAAATGTGCAGGAGTGTTGTATGAGAACACCAAAGAGGTGCCCAGTAAGTATCAAGACTAACCTCGGTGAAGTAGTGACGGAGACTAGTCAAGACACCCACTGGTCTAAAAAAATTGAACAAGCATAAGTATAGGAATGACAGAACATGACATCTATCTAATGACTACACGATATGGCTAACATCATAGCAACTACAATAAGGAAGGAAAAACAACAAGCAATAGCGGAACACCATAATAAGACGCAGAAGGATGGACGCGAACACAACTCGAATCCGAATATCACAATACAATAAGGGCAAGTAGTAACTCAGCACTGCAATAGTTTCCACATCAGGCCTTAGCCAACAACCCCAATAAATTAGTCAAATTCTTCAAGTGTAAACTTTCACCCGTATATTTTTATATTGAAATCTTTAGAATATAATCCTTTCTAATAGGAAATCCTTTTGAAATATACTTCCTTTAAATATAAACTTTTCAAATAAATGTCCTTCAAACATAGTTATTTCAAGATAATTACTTTTCAAATGTAAACTTTCCAAATAAATGTCCTTCGAACATAGTTCTTTCAAGATAAATGCTTTTCAAATATACTTTTCAAATAAATGTTTTTCAAAATAGTTTCTTCAAGATAAATGCTTTTCAAATAAATGTTCTTCAAACATAGTTTCTTCAAGATAAATGCTTTTCAAATACAACTTTTCAAGTAAATATCCTTCGAGTATAGGTCACCCCGTGACACCTAAGCATAGAAGATTAACAGCTCCGGACACACATTTATCAATAGGGGAATCTACCAGGATCCCGTCCTGTAGTCCCAAAATTTATTATGCAGTACAGGGGGATCTCACAGAATACGTCCGTAGTTTCAAAATAAATATGCAGTATTGGGGGATCTCACGGAATACGTCCGTAGTCCCAAAATAAATATGCAGTACATGGGATCTCCCGGAATACGTCTGTAGTCCCAAAATAAATATGCAATACATGGGGATCTCGGACCGTGGATTTCTCTTTTGCTTACTGGACGAAACTTTGGGTCCATGCTCAATCGATGGGTAGTGATGTCCGATGGGATCCCTATCATATCGAGGTGGGACCAAGCAAATCAATCCATATTATCTATAAGGAATTTAATGAGTTTTTCCTTGAGCTCGGGAGTTAACCCCATTCCCAGGTATACCTTTCGATCGGGCAGGTACTCGATCAATATGACTTGTTCCAACTCTTCGGCTATTGATTTTGTAGCGTCGAAGTCATCGGGAATTATGAAAGATCGGGGGATCCAATGATCATCATCCTTATCTGTCCCCTCCTCCTCCGATTGGGTCAAGGCTGGTACCTGTGGTTGCTATTTGGCTTCCTGTTTTCCCTTTGGCTCTGATTCGTTTGGACGAGAGTGCCGACACCGGTATTACTTCATCGACTGCAAACATCTCCTTGTCTGTAAGTTATTCCCTGTACACCGTTTTTACTCCCTCCAGTGTCGGGAACTTCAGAACTTGATGAAGGGTCGAAGGTACTGCCCTCATGTTGTGAATCCAGGGCCTTCCGAGCAGGGCGTTGTACCTCATGTCGCCCTCGATCACATGAAACTTCGTTTCTTGAACGGTCCCGGCTACGTTCACTGGCAAGAATATTTCGCCTTTGGTAGTTTCACTCGCCATGTTGAAGCCGTTAAGAACCCGAGCTGCAAGCACTATTTGATCCTGTAGGCCGAGTTGTTCCACGAGCCTTGATCGAATAATGTTGGTCGAGCTTCCTGGATCAATCAAACCACGTTTAATTTGAATTTTATTCATAAGGAGAGATATTAAGAGTGCGTTGTTGTGGGGTTGTGAGATCCCCTCTGCATACTCGTCATTAAAAGACAAGTTCCCTTCCGGCACATAATCTCGAGTTCGCTTTTCCCTGGTGATCGACACCTTGGTGTGCTTGAATATGGGTACTTGTGGAATATCGACCCCACCAACGATCATGTGAATCACATGTTGTGGTTCTTCCTGTTCATTCTTCCTGTTTGCATCCCTGTCTCTGAAATTGTTCTTAGCTCGGTCAATCAAGAATTCTCGAAGGTGGCCCTCATTGAAAAACGGGCTACCTCCTCCCTTAACTGCCTGCAGTCCTCCGTTCTATGACAATGAGTGCCATGGTATTTGCATATCTGGTTTGGGTTCCTCTGAGACGGATCAATCTGTAGGGGTCGAGGCCATCTAGTATCTTTGATCCGCCCAATGGCCGATACAAAAGCTGATGCATCGACGCTGAAATTGTATTATGACAGTCGTGGTGCTTCTGTGGGCTCGACATGTTTATTGAAACCACTCTTACTCATGAGCCCTGGGGTGATCTGTCATCGATCGTTCCTTTGGTCACTTCAAACTGGATTGCGTATGGGGTCGTTGTTTCTACGATCTCCACTGTATGGTTGATATTGATCTCTGTTCGATCGGGGTTCTATGTCAACGTCCCTTTGAATTCTGCCGACGGGCCTGTTTGGATAAACGGAATCGGAAGGAGCTCCCAATTGATCATCCTCGACCCTGATTTTTGACTAGTACCGATTATGCACATCGGCCCAGGTCACAGCTCGATACTCAATCAAATTTTGCTTCAGTTACCGTGAGGCCACCGAACTTCGTGCGTTCAAACCTTGAGTAAAAGCTTGGACGGCCCACTCATCTACGACCGGGGGTAGGTCCATACGTTCCATCTGGAACCGAGATACAAATTCTCTCAACATTTCGTTGTCTTTCTGCTTCACTTTGAAGAGATCCGACTTTCTAGTCTCGACTATTATTGCTCTAGAGTGTGCTTTGACGAAGGAATCTGCGAGCATGGAGAAGGAATCAATAGAATTGGGCGGCAGATTGTGGTACCATATCATTGCCCCCTTCGATAAAGTTTCTCCGAATCATTCCCCTTTATGGCGCATGTGTATGAAGTGACGTGTTCATCGAGGTCGGTGGTCCTGTTATAATTGGGAATTTCTGGCACGCGGAATTTCTTAGGGATGGGTTTAGGAGCTGCACTTGGGGGAAAAGGATTTTGCACGAACTTCTTTGAATCCAAACCTTTCAGAATCGGTGGTGCCCTCGAAATTTGATAAACTCAGGAATTGTATGTTTCTACCATTTTGTCATTTGCCTCGATCTTCTTTTTCCCTGATTCAATTCGCTTTGTGAGCTCCTCGAGCATTTTCATAATGGTAGGATCAGTCCTCGATTCGTTGGCGTTTGACCTCTCCGGTACTGGTTCGTCCTTGTGAACAACTCCCAATGAGGGCTCGGGTTCATCTCTACTCGGAGCCCGGTTCTGGTTTTAAAGTTGCGCTATGGAAGCTTGCTGAGCTTGTAGCATTTCAAATATCAAGCGAAGGCTAACTCCGCCGTCGTCACCGCCTTGTGCATCTTGACCGGTTGGTCGAGCTTCTTTGCAGACAATATTTTCGGGGTCGACGCCCAGATTGGCATTTAGGGCGACGTGGGAGCTGACGTCGACAGGGTCTGCAGCTGAACTCCCTTGACGCCAACCTGAGGTACTTCGATCCCTGGGGTGACTACATTGTCGTTTTCCCCATGGAAACCGAGGTTGTTGTCAGCGTGTGTGAGTATTGTTTGTGAGTTCGACATGCTGATCCTGAAATCAAAAATACTTACGAGAACAAGCGTAAAGCTATGTGGAGGAATTAGTATTAAGCAATCACTATTATCCTTAGCTCCACAGTGGGTGCCAAACTGTTTACCCTTAAAATCGGATAACAATTAAACTTATAAATGGTCTTAAGGACACGTGATTTCACCTAATACCAATTGATAAATATGATGATTAATAATGAAAATTAACAGTAAAATAAGGCAAACTAGTAGTGAAATATAATTCGATCCTCGAGCTAGACCGCCCTCGAATCAACTAAAAATAGAGCTAAGTAATGCGGTATAAACTGATGAACAATAAAGTATAAGAGAGAAAGGAGTATTATATTGCTTTAATATGCGAAATATAGATGGATTACAAATGATTAGAACCCCTTTTTATATAGTAGAGGAATTCTACTTGTGGTACAATTCTAATTACAGAAGGAAATCCCATGATTAGCTAGGTAACTGTTCATGATTTGATTCGTTCTGAGATTTCCGCCATGATCTTCAACCGGTCACAGATACCTCGGCTTTCTGTTATTATGCTATCTTCGGTCTCTCTCGATGTCTATCCCGTTTGGTCTCGATCGTCGCTGATCTCGATCTCAATTGGTACTTCGAATCCCAAGCACGGTACCTTATCCTCATGTCTCGATCCGATATAATTCGAGGCCAGTCTTCGATTCATCATCCTGATCTCGGTTAACCAACAAAATCGAGTGTGCCTGGTTTTAACGGTATACAATAACCATCCTCATGACTAGATTACGAACATTATCGGAGTCAGAAATTCACATAATCACATACAGATTTTGAATCTATCTCCTAAAATAATAATTCAATATCTTTACGCTATACTAAAATCTCAATTACCTCTGCCGAGGAAATTCAATAATTTATTAGGATTCTTATTTAGCACTAATTGGTTTTATATCATTCTCTGCTAATTAACTACCCCTGGATGAGAAAAGGTGGTACTGTTGGAGGAGTTTTATTCTTTTCTCATAGTTTCACAATTAGAAAAAGGTCGAACACAACAAGACAGTTGCATGTTTAAATACTTTGTTGACAACTTGATTCAAACTTCTTGTTTGACAAACAAAATTTAAAGGGCATTGGCAGAGTTTTAGAAAATTGACTGGGGTGCAACAAAAAGGTAGTATATATCCTTTTCTTTATTAGAAAATGGGTCAAAGTAATATCTTTTATTAAGGTCGGACATCCCGATACACAAAGCATCCCATATTTATACAAGGTTTAGGGTAATGTCGAAGAATATGATGTAGACAACCTACCCTAGTGCAAGCATTGCTGGCTGCTTTCGCAGCTCAAACTCGTGACCTATAACTTATCGGTCACCGGAGACAATCCTTTATTAAGGTATATTTCAAAATGTTCAAAACAAAGGGATACGACAGCTTTACTACCTGCCCCACGGCTTCATCTCTAGGCAGGTAAAAGTGTGGAATAGTTTCTTTTGGTTTAGGCTGGAAAGTTGGTGACAAAGGCGGATTTAAAATTTTATATTTGTGAATTTTTATAACGATCATAAATAAATATACAATAATAATCGGATGAACGTACTGAATTTCAAGTTAAATATTATTATATTTAATGAATTTTATAATACACATAAAGTGTTTGGACAAATTAAAAATTATTGAATCCCTATCGAATAATATAGATAGGGGTGTTCATGGTTCGGTTTGGATCGGTTTTTCCCTAAAAAGAAACCAAACCAAGTAAGTCGATTTTTTAAATATTAGAACCAAACCAAACCAAACCAAACCAATTAAGTCGATTTTTTTTCGATTCGGTTTATGTCGGGTTTTGTCGGTTTTTCAATTTTTTTCCGGTTTATTTGTCGGTTGTTTCTTAAATATAAGACATGCACTACCAAACACATATTCCGGCGATCACATTTTCAACGTAACACTATCAAATCAATTGTCCTCTGAGAAATCTATTATTTACTAAAATAGTGATGAATAATTTAAGGACTCAATTAAAAATATTTTTTTTTAAAAACATGAAATGGAATCTTACACTTAACAAAAGAAAACTAACCATCAAACTAGAATATAAAGGTAAAGAACTGTACTAAAAGTGCAAACGATTAACATTCACCATAAAATTTTGAAACTTTGTATAAAAATACACACACACACATATATATATATATATATATATATATATATATATATATATATATATATATATGTGTGTGTGTGTGTGTCATAATTAAAATTGAAATAGTTACTCCTATAGTCGGTTTGGTTCGTTTTTTTTTTGATTAAAACCAAAACCAAACCAAATTTGATCGATTTTTAAAATTCAAAATCAAAACCAAACCAAACCAAAAAATATCAATTTTTTTGATCGATTTGATTTCGATTAGTTCGATTTTCTGGTTTTTATGAACACCCCTGACTATAGATCTGCCTGCCCCTGGTAGGTGCAATAGAGGACGTATGTTTCGTGGGATACTTCCTTATATTCTTAGGCTGCAAAGTTGGTAAAACAAAACGAATGCATGTATGTTTGCTTATACACTTGTATAATGCTAAAGTACCTAACCCATCCTCTAATTTACTTCTACTACAAGAAAAATTCAATTAAAATTTGTCTCTTTCAAAATACATAAGGAATCTATGGTTTCATACCTAGCAATAAAGCTATATATAGTCAAATGAGTTTAAATCTTTATATACTTATACTATAAGAATTTTTCATACATCGGTGTTCAGTATTCGCACTAGGGTTGCGATTAATATGATTCGTATTGCGTAAGACCTATTACAACGGAAATCCCTCGTTACTAGGACTCAAACTCAAAACCTCTAATTGAGGACACAAAGATCTTATCCATCCCACGACAACTGTTGGTGCACAGGTAGCTGCTGAAAGTTGAGCCAGAAATCTATGTATTCAAATTGAACTTGAAAATGTTTATGTCTCAACTTTGACCTATATAGAGAGTATAATGGTCAACAACAATTCTCTATAAATAGCAAAGACCATATCCAGTTAAATGCACTACCAACTTGTTCTTATATTGCTTAGCTCTCTTTCTTATGCTCTTTAATTTTCAAATGGCTCCTCAATTTCTTGCAATATTTTTCACATCTTTTATTTTCATGCAAGTTTATTTGGGAAATGCTCAAACATTTATCCATTCTAAAGCAGCTTATTATCCAAATTCAGAAGAAAAAGGAACAGAATGTGAGATTAAGGACCCGTTTCTCCATAGTTTTTTTTCCGGTTATTTTTCTCAAAAATGTATTTGTCCATGAAATTTTGCAAGTTTTTGAAAAATTTCGGAACTGAGTTTTTCGAAAAACCACTTTTTCAAAATTTTTAGATTTTTTTTCCTCACTCACAATATTACAACATTTTTTTTAAATGACATGCATGTCCAAACATAATTTCAAATTTTAAATACTATTTTTCAACTTAACTCCAAATACCTTTTTTTTTCAAAAATTATAATTTTTATGTCCAAACGCCTTCTAATGCTCATTATAAAAACATGATAGTGAATATATATAGATAAATAACATGTTTAATTATGTTAGAATATAATGAAATACTGGTGTTTTAATTTTGATCAATTAATACCTGTTTCTTTTTAAATGTATGCAGCTGGGGCATGTGGATTTGGTACTTTTGGAGCAACAATCAATGGTGGAGATGTATCAGCTGCATCAGATCTCTATCGAGATGGTCTAGGATGTGGCGCATGCTACCAGGTATTCGATCTGTTCCATTTTATATGACATAATTTGCTTTTTTTAAAATCTGATCTATTTTAGAAACAATAATACCTTTTTATATCCAAAAATTTTGTAACTTTAAATTTCATCGTTTATCCTTAAGAAAATGCTCTTGTAGACATAGAAATGTCATGACATGTTTAAAATCATAAGTTCCAGTGAAATTCTTAGAATATCTGAAAGGTCTTTATTTTTAAAATTTTGTGTCCGGTCAAACACAACTATATAAAATGGAAAAAAGGCAGTAGTACTAGTATGTTGATTAATCCTCTATAGTTTAACTTTTATCTATTAAGAATATTTGTTTACGTTACTAGGTCGCTTAAAAGATTAACACAGCTTACCGTAATGCAACCATTATAAGTCGTTGTTTCCACGACTTGAATCCGTGACATATAGGTTTTACGGAGACAACGTTATCGTTGCTCCAAGACTCTCCTTCAATCCTGAAATATACTGATAGCGTAATATTTTTTATTGTTAGGTGAGGTGCACAAACAGTAACTACTGCTCGGATAATGGAGTTACTATAGTTATAACTGACCATGGAGCAAGTGGTGGCACAGACTTTATTCTAAGCCAGAGAGCCTTTGGTCGTATGGCTCAGACAAAAGATGCTGCTGCTTCTCTATTATCACTTGGTAATGTTGATATTGAGTATAGAAGGTAATTTTTATTTGCTTAATGAGCTACACTAATAAATTATTTTATTTTGTCTATTCTTAAAAGAATGACATAATGTTATATTTGAAAATTCTTTGACTTTTAAACTTTTTAGTTTATTCTTAAAGACATGATCTTTTATGTGGCGTACGCATGAATTTTAGTAAGGGATGTCAATATTTAAAAAGTGAACAAATAAATAATCGATATAATAATAAGCGGTATTATTTTTTTATCTATACATACGTATTTAATAAAAGAAATTTGACAAGACGGTGTAATGTGACACCGTATCGGGCAAGGTGCATCCGCCCCCGGCTCTTTTGGCCATAGAAATGTCATGAAAGATTTAATATTACAAGTTCTAATGGTGCTTTTGATATGACGTGTGTATATATATACAGAGGCGGAACTAGAATTATGAGTCCGAGATTCTAATTCATTAAGTTATTGGGTTCAAAAATTATAATTTGTACATATTTCATGAAGTTCACTAAATAAATACGAAATCTGCACAAAAATTATGGGATTCGGCCGAACCCTAAGCAAAGGGCTAGCTCCACCTCTATATATGTGTGCGTGTTTGTTTATGACATCTTATGCGTCATCAGTTTCTTTTTCGTAGTTAATTTTTGTGTTCAGTCAAACACAATTATATTAAGAAATTAATTTAATTTGAAATTCTTGGGAGGAGAGACTTTAACATTTGCAACAATTGAACAGGGTTTCCTGCAGCTACCCAAGCAAGAATATTACAATCAAGATTGATGAGAGCAGCGATAATCCTTATTACTTGGCTTTCGTAATATGGTACCAACAAGGCAAAACCGACATTACTGCTGTGCAATTGTGTGAGGTATGGATTTAAAAAATACATGCAATATTTTAACTTATTTATTAATTAAGGGGTCGTTTGGTTATCGAGGATAGAATTGTAAATTATATTTATCCCATATTTAATTATGTGTATTAAGTATGAACTAATATCAGTATACTGTTTTAACCAAAAGCTTAATATGAGCTATCACATATCGGATATGTGGATAATAATATAAGGATTATAATCCTAGGATTATTAATCCCTGATCCAGGATTTGAGGCTTATGGGTTCCTACCGTAATTTCAAATTAATATGAAATAATATTTGAGTTCACAGTTAGATGTTTACAGATATTTAGTGAATTTCTTAATATAAATACAAAGTCCATGTAAAAGTTACTGATTTTCCGAAAACCCGTAGACAATGCTCTAGGTCCGCCCGTGCCCTGGATCAGATTGGAACCAATATAACAAGTAAAGGTTGTATCCGAATTTTATGCAACAAAGTTTTAAGTATTCACATGTTTCTCACAAATCACAATGAATTTAAGCACTTTTTAACTTGTGAAAGTGTTTGACAATTAAAAAAAGGACTTAAAAAAGTTAAAATTTGCTTTAAAAAAATCAAAATCAATAAGTTGGAAAACCTAACTTTTTCCAAATTTGGCTTAAAAGTCATATTGTTTTGATTAAAAATATTACATTCTTATCCCTTATAATTTTTCTTAATTGCGAAATTACCTCAGTAGAAAACCCTAGAACATAATATCTTTTTCTTTTCTTCATTTTTGTTGCAGCAGCCTCTGCTTTCTTCTTGGTCATTTTCCATAACTTTCCTCTCTTTTCTTTTCACTTCTTTCTTTACACTTTCATTCATTATTTCCCCATCTTTTTCCTTTCCTTTCTTTCTGCTATGAACTGAAAATATATTTACGTGTTACTTTCCTTTCTTTCATCAAATATATTTTCCGTTGCCCTTTCTCTTGCTCACCTCTTAACCTCTGAGAAATTATTGTATTTTTCATCCGAGAATATGAAGTCCGGTGATATGATAGGAGTGAACGGAGATCAGAGAAGATTTTGGGATAGCTTCCTTCCCGGCGCCGGCCACCTCTATTGCTACTTGATCCTTGACAACTTTAAAGATATTTGAGTCATTTTAACAAGAAAAATTGCTTTACCAACACTTGTTTATCAAATACTTCATCAACTTTTTTTTAGTTTCAACACTTTTATCCAAATACGCAACTACTTATATATGAACTAAGCTCCGGCACTTATAAATCACTTTTTTAAGCCAATTCAAACGCGCTCATAATTTATACTATTAATTCGTGACTTATTACAAATGGAAATAATTAATTTGCTATTGCTGGTTTAAATTAATATTTACATTATCGGGGTATATAAATATAACTTAAAATCCTTTTCCAATATGCAGACACAAAATTTTGTATGCAAGCTATTGGATAGGACACGTGGAGCAGTATGGACTAGTTCTTCACCTCCAAGAGGACCATTGCAAATAAGAATGCTACTCAGTACTGATGATGGAGATGAGACATGGATTGTTCCTATCAATAATATACCTGAGAATTGGAAAGCTGGTGAAACATATGACTCAGGAATTCAAGTGGATTAATTTATCAAAAGAAAATACAAAGAATTTAAATTTATTGTTTTTGTTGATTGTATTTGTCATATAGAAAGTCTAAATGTAGTGGCTCTTTTAATTTTTAATACTGTAGTACGTCCCAAATTCATGAATTATTGTATTGACAACTAATAAAAGTTCAGATTTTGAATACTAGTTTCTAATCAAGTTGCTGCTATGCGATTAGGGTCGATCACACAATGATCAAACGTGTTCAGTTGAATCCGTTTTGTTAAAAAATTATATTTTTAACAAAGAAATTCGTTAAATATATACGACAACTTGTACCCACTTGATGCAATTGCGTTATCTGTCGAGTTGGTCCAGCGGGTTCAAAATGTATGGTTGGTACTACCATAAGGCAAAGACACTTTGTCCCATCTGAATTTATTACTTTCATATCCTCTCCTTTTTTAATTTTACTATTTTACTTTATTTTTTTTCTTTGCTTGAAATCAATAATAATTATTCTATAGTCCAATTTGCTTTAAACAATTAAACTTATCTACAACATGAATTTCGATTCAAATTTTAAAGATATTTATTCTAATTAAGTATTTGTTAGTTTAATTTAATTTTAGTCTATGTTGAGATCTCTATCTGTTTTATACTAAAATTTCGGATTTGATACATAACTCCTCTTCACAAATTATTGGAATTATTTTATTTGGTACATGTGGGCTTTGAAGAAGTTAAATCTTGATTGAGATGCAGTTGTCAGCTTGCGGGTTGCACATTTGAATGAACTAGATGAATTCCGGTACCATGCATATGCAAGTTCGTCCTTGTACAAAGAAAAAATGAAGTACCTACATGATAAATACATCCGAAATAGCGAAATTCAAGGTGGGAGATCTTGTTTTGTTGTTCAACTCTCAATTGAGGATGTTTCCGGAAAAACTGAAATCTAATGGAGTGGTCCCTTTGAAATCGTGGGTGTGACACCTTTTGGTGCATTGGACTTGAAGAACAAAAATGACGAGGTATTCCGAGTCAATGGTCACTGGGTGAAGCATTATTTGGGACAAGCTGATGATGGCCATGTGGTGGAAATGATTCATTTGATGTGATGGTAATCTGCTTCGTGCCGCGACATTAAATTAGGCGCTTCTTGGGAGGCAACTCATGTTTTTTTTCTTTTTCTTTTCTTCTTCTTTAGATAGGTCTTATTTTGGGCTAACTGGACTTGGAATGTGTTGCGGGAATATGTGTGCTTTACAGGAACTAGGCTCAGAAAATTTGGCTAAGTAAGAAAAAAGTGCGGACAACACAATTCTTGGTGCTGCAGCAGAAGGCAACTGGGGCCGCACAAGTTGAGATGGAAAAATTGCAAACTCTCTGAAGTTTGTCTGTTAGAGAAATGGCCAAAGTGCGGCCGCATAAGGAAATTTGCGGTCCGCACCAAAATTTGGTGTTGTATATGTAATTTTGCGGACCGCATATCAACCAAGGGAATTTGAACACTAGGTAACAGAGTGCGGACCGCAGGAGGAATTTTGTGGCCACACTCGAATCTTGAACCCTTAGCCAAGCCCCTATAGTATAAATAGTAGCCCTAAGGCTATTGTTCAGACTTTTCAATCTCAGAGAAATAACCAAAAAGGCTAAAATCTTGCACACTATTGAGTCAATCATCTGCCACTTAACTGAGCATCTTAGATCATTCCTTAACATCACTTCATCACTGGTATGTTCAATTGCTAGAAGTTTTTAATTTTCTTAGTTAGTTTATAATTTATTAGTTATTTTAGTCCATTTGTCAATTTCATATCTATATGGGGTGTAATTTGTGTTAGGTAAACTCATAGCTGCTATTTGGAGAATGGGTATTTGGTTTATCATGTTTAATTGCTTCTACCATGTCCAATTTGTGCATAAAAAAATTGAAACCCTATAGGATTGTGACCCGTTTGATTTTGAAATGTGCGGCCGCACGAATTGTGCGGTCCACAGAATTCTATGCTTAGGGCCTTTGTTAAGCAAAAGTGCGGACCACACTTGAAATTGTGCAGTCAGCAGAAATTCAATCGCGGCCGCAGAAAAGTGTGTGCGACCACAGATCGGTGCATTCTCTGTCTTCAGAAAGTTGCCAGTTTTAAGGACTTCAATGTGCAGCCGCACTGAAAAATGTGCGGACCGCACTTCATATCTGTGAACGCACTTGCAAATTGTGCGGTCTGCACAACCAGACCTGCGGCCGCACTTGTAATTGTGCGGACCTCACTTCCCCACCCTGCAACATGTTTTGTACTACAACTTTTTGCTTACATGCACTTGAACTAGAACTGACTCTTACTGCTGTCTTGTGCAGAATATGGTTAGATCTAGGGGTGGGCATAATATCCGAAAAATTAAATTCCGAACCAAACCGAATCGAATTAATTTGGTATTTCGGTTTCGATTTTTTCGGTATTTTGGTACAAAATTTTTGGTATTTCGGGCCCAATAGAGCTTAGCCATGAATAGGCCGAAATGGTCTCGCGAAGCCGGTCCCCGGAATCCCAGCGACAAAGTCAAACTTAGACTGGCCTGCTTAAAGCTAGCTTTCTAACTCTTTGATTGATAAATAGAACTAGATCTCGACCTGACTTTCTCACACTAAGAGGAAATGCAGACTTTCTGGCTTGAAGACTAACTTGGAAACCAGGCTTTCGCCCTCTAACCCAGTTTTTGGTATTTCAGTATATACTGAAATACCGAAATAGTGTAGTCCAAGCCCAACTTTTTTTATTTTATTTTTTATCCCAATAACCTTAAGCCCACACCCCAGTCCAAAATACCTATTAATTTAATATTTCTCGTATTACTACTAATATAACAAAAAACATGAAATTGATATCTTAAACTATGAGTAGAAAAGTATTTAGAATCAATAGAAAATGTTTCCTTTTCGATGACTTATTTTGCAAACTTTAAATTAAAAAGAGAGATAGTTACTTCTATTTCAATTTGAATATTTAGCTAACATTATTTCGATAAAGACCATTTAACAAACAGATACACTGACCATTTTCAGTTTAATACAACCTGTATTGGTTTCAAAAGTCGAAGAGCTACAGATTTGAATAAGCAGAAGCCTCATAACATAGATTTGGTTTAAACCGAAACCGAACCAAAACTGTACCGAACCAAAATAAGAAATACGGAACCGTACCGAAATATTTTGGTATGGTATTTGGTATACATAATTGATAAACCGAATACCGAACCAAATTTCTTAAATACCGAACCGAATTACCGAATGCCCACCCCTAGTTAGATCGCGTGGTCGTGCTGATACATCAAAGGGGACGGGTGATCCTTCCATAGGCAGAGCCAAAAACACTTTACCCCTTGGTCCCCTAAAGAGTAATAGGAAAGAACCCAACAGCAGGCCGAAGCAGACAACTAGAACCCTTTGAATCAAGTTCATATGCCCCGTCTAGGGAAGCATCAGAGGGAAATTCAATGCAAGAGCAGCCTGCCGTACAATCACAGCCACAAATGCCTTAGGACATATACCAATGGATGAGCGAACCTACCTCTTCTAAAAGCACTTCTGAGGGGTCGGAAGGGAAAAGTCAGGCTTCGGAGCCTTCATCTTTACATGACCCTGATGCACCAGCTACTACAGTGGATATGGATGATATCCTGGATGATGGCCGAGGGGGTGATACCAGAGTTGCCGGCCCTGAGATGTCGCAGAAGAAAGAAGTTTGGGAAGATACGTTCGTCAATCTAACTGCATTCAATAGGTTCCGAGAGTGGTGGCCGTCGAGATCGCTCACTCTTGAGCATCAGTTCTTGTTGAAAGACCTTGAGAAATACAACCCAGCAATGCTGAGGCACTTCAGAGAGAGGAAGCGGTGGACATAGTTCACTCAAAGTATAGTAAATGCAAAAGAGTACATGGTTCGGGAATTGTACGCTAATGTAGCGCACATAAAGAAGGGGACCAAAGTGACGAAAGTGAGGAATTTGAAAGTGAGGTTTGACCAGAGCACTTTGAACACATACTTAGGGTGGAGGATGTTGAGCTAGTGCAATACTTGGAAGAGCTGGCTATGGGCGATGCAGCTCGCCCATAGCTAACTGAGATTCTGGCAGCTCCAGGACCACCACCACCGTGGATCACAACAGGGGCTCCTATTCAGCAGAACACCCTAAACTTTGAGGCAAAGGGGTGGCAGAAATTCGTGTGTAGAAGATTAGACCCGTGCCAAAATGAAATGAATTTTCCAATTCAGTGGGCAGTGCTAGTCGCATCTATCATGGCCGGGTACCCAATCAATGTGGGTATCGTGATGTCGGCCAACATGTCTGTGGTCGCCAGGCAAGGTGACACCTCTTACCCGTATCCCAACACTATCGTTGAGTACCTTACGGATGTGGGTGTGGAGCCGAGGAGTTTTGATACCAAAGTGCAGGCGAAGAAGCCCTTCTCATGGTACTCTTTGATGGGTGGTGAAAACCCAAAGAAAAGGGTCAACCCTCTATTATTGCTGAGACAGTTGATATGCCATCTACTTTCGTGGATCCTTCTGATACTGCAGCAACTATACCTCCACCTCCTTCTTCAGGTCCTTCAGCATCAGTGCCTTCCACATCGGTTTTGAAGCCGGTGCCCATGCCCACTCAGCCACTATCTGCGCCGAGTCTCCCAAACACTGGCGAACCTCACAACTGGATGCAGACAGCAGAAACAGAGCTTACTGACATATCCAGTGTTGTTGCAACATTGTCATCCACTCCGGCACCCCAAATTCCTCCAACAGTGGAGGATACAATGAAGAAGATTTTGGAGAACCAGCATACCATCATGGACACTTTGGTAGCACAATGAGCAGTAATTGAGGAGCTTGGTAAGCAGGTAAAGAAGATGAAGAAATCCCAGGAATCCAAGAGATTAGTAGACAGACTGAGGAGAAAGGTGACCAAGATAGCAACCGATGGGGACCTTCCATTTGATATACTGATGGGCACATATCCAACAACACCAGTAGATCCGGCAGCACCATCACCACCAGTGGCACCAACTGGCTAGTCTAAGGAGCCAGACTTGGCTGTCGACACTGCTGAGGTGGTGCGATAGATGTTCACCAACCCAGCTACTCCCCGAGCCCAGGATGATGAGATCCAGTTAGAGGAGGCTGAGGGCAATGGCGTCGCTATGGACACAAAGATGTCCAAGGCCACATAGGGAGTCCTCTTTACTCTTACCTTTCCTTATTATTATTTTGTTAAAAATTGGGGACAATGTTTATTCTTATTCTAGGTGGTGGAGTCTATTTGATATTTGGATGATTTGACATTTGGTTTGTAATAACTGATAACATTTTTCTTTTTCTTTTTATTATGTATATATTCTTCCCCATCTCTCTATTGATGTATATATTTTCTCTTTTCCTCTCTCATTATGTATATTCATTTATGTTTTTAGTAGCTTGCTTTGTAGCTTCTTTATTTTGTTTTCTTATTAGTCAATATTTAATTCAGTAGCTTCTTATTTAGTCTAATAGCTTCTTTTTAATTTTGTAGCTTCTTTTTATGTTTTTAGTGGTCAATAAGCCTTTGATTTTCTTAATTCCACAGTTCTTTCCAAATATAATTTTTGTGTGAACCGGGTGATTCTTCCCAATGATGGATGGCCCATTTTTGGTGTTTAGGTAAGAATAGTAGTAGTAATGAATAAAAGAATCAAACATGCTTTACTTGGTATTAACACACTTAACTACATGCTTATGGTTAAAAATAAGTTTTTCTTGAAAGAAGTAGCTCTAGTTAGTGACCTTGTGACTCTTGTGTTGACTTAGGCAAACATCGAGTGGTTTAGTCGAGCCATAGTGATTTTCAATCTTGAATATGGTTGTTGTGGCCCTCGACTCTATCCTTTTTAACAGTCCAACTGCGTGAGAGGTGAGATATTTTCGTTGCAATTCCAAGTACCCGTGCAAATGGTCTAGAACTTTCTCCGAATGTGTTTCTAGGCAAAATTTTATGATTTGCTTGGCTTGAGAAGTGATTGTAGGCTCTCCTTGACCCGCTTGAAATTTTCCATGGCCCACCAATGTTGTTATCCCTAGTAAATCCATTTGAGCCTAAAACCTTTCTCATTTGATCACCATGTTACAAGCCTTTACCCATTTTAGCATGCCCCTCTTTTGGCACCCGAGCTTTCCTTAACACTCTTGTGAAATAATTGGCTAAAAACATAAGTTTGGGGGAGAGACGAGGAGTTTGAAGAAGATATCAAGGCAAAAAAAGCGAAAAGAAATGAAGAAAGGAAAGGCAAGAAAAAGAAAGAAGAACAAAAAGAAAAATGCAAAAAGAAAGTGAATAAGTTGAAAAGTTAAAAGGATTTCAAAGAATGGTAATGATGCAAAGCATGGAGAAAAAAGAAGAAGGGGAAAATGCATATCATGACCAAGAAAGAGTGATGCTAAGTCTTTTTAATCCCCAATGGAAAATAAAATGCCTCAAAAAGTTGGCAAAGCATGAGCCGGTAAGAGAAAATGGAGTGCTTAAGGAAAGATGAACCCGTTCTATTATAGTATATCCAACCTTAGTCCAAAAGCCTTCATTGCATTCTGAAAAAAGCCCTACATGATTTGAAGCAGAGCGAGTTTACATTAGTGGTTATTAATATGAGGGGCAAGCCTATGGTACTTAAAGTCTTACATGTGATATTCTTCTGAGAGAGATGAGCGAACCTTTCACAAATCTTTGAATTGAGTGCTACATTCTTAAGTGAGATGCAAAAGGAGAGTAGAACATGAGGAGTTTGGGATCCACAATGACCTACATGAAAGAGAGAGCTTCCTTGATTAATTAAGTCAACTCTTGATGCTCGAGTGTCATATTAGAACTATTTGTGCTTAAAAGGTCAATCCATTGCCTTGTTAATAATTCATAAGTGTGTGGGTAATTGTTGGTCCCAATTGATGTGTAATTGAAGCATTTTTTATTAGATGGAATAGATCTTAACTTAGGGAGGTTGGAAATACCTTATTTGCTTGAGGACAAGCAAAAGCTTAAGTTTGGGGGAGTTGATGAGTGGGAATTTTGACTACTTATTAGCACATTTTTGCTTTCATTTTACTCCAAAAGTGTTTAACTGTGTTTCCGAAAACTGATAAAATATGGTTAGTTGCAGGAATGGTGGAAAATAAGCCTCAAATATGAAATCCAACTCAAGAAGGAGTAATCTGAACCAAGGACAAAAATAGGCACAAAAGTTGTGAAGTGCGGACCACAGATTGTGAAGCAAATCCCATCAAAGATCTGTGAGAAGTGCGGTCTGCACATGAAATGTGCGGCCGCAGAAGCAAGGCAAGACCGAAGGTTCAGAGAACATGAAATTCAAGTCTAACCGAAGTGTGTACCACACAATTATTGTGCGGCCGCAGAAGTTCATCTATGCGGTCGCAATTGGATTTGTGCGGTCCGCAAAAGAGCTTAGTGCGGCCGTACCCATAAATGTGCGGACCGCATAAATAGAGAGGTGCGGCCACAGTTTACAATTGTGCGGCTGCAAGAGTCCATTCGTGCCAAGCTGAAGAGAAGTGCGGACCACACATGGAATTGTGCGGCCGCGAACCTCCGAAAGGGCAATTTTGTCCGAAAATTCCAGCATTATATAAATAGAATAGTTTCACTTTCTTAAGTTAACTTTTGTAACTTTTGACATCAACAACCATTTACTTTGCTCCTTTTAGTTAGTTTTTGCTATTTTGAGCTTTTTGAATATTAATTTTATCATTTTAATCATTAATATGAGTTTAATTATGACTTCTTCTTCTTTGTCTTCTAATTAAGCATATGTAGCCAGATTTTTACTAGGGTTGTGACCCAACCCTAGTGTGTAAACTTAATGAGTGTTTGATTTATTGCTTGTTTATGGTTGGGTGTTGATTATCTAGCCTGGTTCTTGCTTTTATGTGAAGATTTAATGGCTGCAAATATTATTTCATGCCTAATTGACTTGGTCTCTACTAGAGAAAGAGAGACTTCGCGTAGGAAAACTTGTCTAGTAAGAAATTGGGTCAATCGAGAGATTGATAAACCTAATTAAAGGGTTGAACCTAGCGATAGTAAAACCCGACTTGAGCTTATTATCAAACGTTTTGTTTAATACCCATTTGGACTTTAGAAAGCCAAATTGGGAAAAAATGACTTTATAACCGAGAGGTATTGAATGGGTACTTGAGTGTTGATAGATATAATCCACCCCGACCAATAAAACAAGCTTTAAGGCTTACAACCCATTAAGCGAACACCTATGTGAAGTTTATAGCCCTAGGCCTTTTACCATCTGAAAAACAAACAAAAATAATTTTCTAGTTACATTCTTGCTAGAATCCGCAAATTAGTAGAGAGAGCCTCTTACACAGGACACCATTCTCAGGTGGCGCTAAGACAATAATAGCTTAATCTAAACAATTTTCTAGAACCCGCAAATTAGTAGAGAAAGCCTCTTACACAGGACACCATTCTCAGGTGACGCTAAGACAATAACAGCTTACTCTAAACATCCGAATTCTTTCCTGCTCATCTGAGCTCGTGACATTCTTGTCAACACCGAACTGCTAACCTTGATCCTCAACTTTCAATTCCCATGCCACTCACTGCACCTAACATGCCAATATGCAAGAGTATAAGAATACCATCATAACTCTGAACCACTAATAGAATAAACACTCCATCGTATAGAAACCTATCACTTAACTCATTTCACGAGAACCATTGCGACACGCGACTGAATTCCCATAACTATAGAAATTATAATCCTAAAGTAGTGGTCCAAACCACCATCACTCTTCCGAGATCCATCTACACATAATAGGTCATTCAAATCAAATACCTCCCAAATAAACCAAGTGGTGGTGGCGCTCAAGCCCAAGTGTACAACCACAAACTACATGTATAATATAACGATCTGACTGGTCGTTTTGAGTATTTAAGCTTCGTTCGATGGCGTATGGTCTTGAATAGCTTCACATTGTGTATATCGACCTGTGTGCATGGTTGGATTCAGTTACCAGATGATCAAGAGTCAAATTGGAAGAAGGATTTTAATTTTGGAAGCTTAAGCGGTGGAATTTGACCGGAATTTTGATTTTTAGGTAAATGGCCCCAGAATGAGTTTTGGGTAATATCAACAGCTCCGTATGGTAATTTTGGACTTAGGCGCATGCCTGGATTGGGTTTGGAGGTCCGTAGAGTAATTTGAGGTAATTCGGCGAAAGTTGGAAAATTTGGAGTTTGGAAATGGAGAAGTTTGACCACAGTTGAATTTTTGGGATACCGTGGTCGGAATGCGACTCCGAGAGTTGGAGTAGCTTTGGGATGTCAATTGGGACTTGTCTGCAAAATTTGGCGTCATTCCGGGTATGATTGATAGGTTTCGCCACAAGTTTAGAAGTTTGAATATTTGGAAGTTCATAAGTTCGATTTATGGGTTGGTTCGTCGTTTCGGCGTTGTTTGATGTGATTTGAAACCTCAAGAAAATCCGTGTTAGGTTATATGAATTGTTTGTGGGTTTAGACGAGGTCCCGGGGGCCTCGGGTGTATTCCAGATGGGCTACGGGTCAATTCCTCGTATTTTTGAACTGATGTTGTCTGCTTTCTGGTGTTCTTCTACGCAATCGCGAGAAGCCTTTCGCGTTTGTGTAGTGTTCTGTTGACCCGCCCAATGTTTCTTCTTCGCGTTCGCGTATCACCTCACGCGATCGCGGTGATATATTTTCTTCTTCATTGCGTCCTCATACCCTTCCACGCGTTCGCGTAGTAGAAATTAGGGACTGGGGTCTGTTGGTTACTTATTCGTCGCGTTCGCGTGACTCTCTTCGTGTTCGTGGAATCCCGCCTACTCCCTTATACGCGATCTCAAAAGCTCTTCCGCGATCGCGTAGCATATTTTGGACAACAACTATTTTGCTTCTACGCGGTCGTATCTCTTCTCTCCCGATCGCGATACACAAAAATCTGGGCAGACAGAATATATTCCAAAATCGAGGGTTTATTATTTTGATCATATTTTGACTTGTAGAGCTCGGTTTTGAGTGATTCTTTGGGGGGTTTTCACGAAATTTGATTGGATAAGTGTTATTCACCTAGAATTAAATATATTCCCTGATATAGTCTTTGTTTTTATCATTTAAATTGTGTTTTGGGTTTAAGAAAAATGTTGGTTTTTGAAGAAAATTTTCTAAACGAAATTTCATGATTTGAGGGACGAAATGGCATCGGAATTTGGTAATTTTTGTATGGTTGAAATCATATTGGAATGGGTATTCAAATTTTGTAAAATTTGACGGGTCCCAAGGTGCGGGCCCGGGGGTCGACTTTTGGGTCAATTTTTAGATTTTTGTAAAGATCGTAACTTTATTACCCGCAATACTTCCTTATAAGTTTTATGTATGTTTTGAAGTTATTCTAGTATGATTTGAGCCGTCCAGAGGCCTTTTCACCCGAGAAGTCCATTTTAGATTACCAGGTTGTCGTCTTTGAGGTAAGTATCTTTCCTAACCTTGTGTGGGGGAGTTACCCCTTAGTATTTGAGTCTTCTATGTTGATTGTAGTCCGTGTACGCGAGGTGATGAGAGCGTGCTCCGACTTATTTGTAGAAGGTTGACCTTTTAGGGTTCTTAGGTCCTTATATTCCATGTGTAGGAAGTTGTATACGTTAAGACTGAGTTTTTGATTTGTTGTATTCGTTAAGACTGAGTTTCTGATTTCTAGTTTCATCTCTACCTGCTTAAATTAGAATTACTTGCTTTTAGATTCACTTTATTGCCTATTTGACTCCTAATTGACTTAACTGAAGGTCTTACCTCTTCTACCGTCATGCTATATTTATCATAAATTGCCTACTTAATTGAAAATTAGTGTTATCTCGTCCTATAATTTTTTAGCCTTAATTAGAGTTACGATTATCTATTGCTGCTTACCCTTATTTGAATTGTTGAATATATCTCATAATTTCTCAACCTCATAAGGAGTATAGATAACTTATATCTTAGTCGACTTGTCCTTAGTTGGAATTATTTGACTTGCTTTGGATTCTTATTGTTGACTAGAATAATTGTGGATTCGTTGCTACGTCTTGTTTTTCCCTGGTTAAGCCATTCTCTTTACACTTAGCATTCTTTACCGTAATTTTCCTTGTGAATGAGTCCTGTTGTTTCTTTGTGATTTGCAGTTCTTGTATTGATTTACGCACCGTACTTTGTATTACTATCATTGTTGCCTTGTACTTGTTGTGGTGATGTACGAGTTTTCTGCCGCACTATAATTGTTGTCCTTGTTGGTTGTACTGCATATTTAAATTGGGGACTACAGACGTATTCCGGGAGACCCCCCCCGTACTGCATATCTAAATTGGGGACTACAAACATATTCCGGGAGATCCCCCAACACTGCATATTTAAATTGAGATTACAGACGTATTTCGGGAGATCCCCCAGCATTGCATATTTATTTTGGGGACTACGGACCGGGAGACTACCCCCCGTTATGCATATTTCTTTTGGGGACTACAGACGTATTCCGGGAGACCCCCTGTACTGCATGATAAATTCGGAACATTGGGACGGGATCCGGGTAGATTTATCTTGAAGAAACTATGTTCAAAAGATATTTATTTGAGAAGTATAGTTGAAAAGCATTTACCTTAAAGAAAACTATGTTTGAAAGACTATTATTTGGAAAAGGTATATTTGAAAAGCATTTATCTTGAAGAAAAATATGTTTGAAAGATATTTATTGGAGAAGTATATTTGAAAAGCATTATCTTGAAGGAAATACGTTTGAAGATTATATTTATGCAAAGTACATAAATAAATAAATAAATAAATAAATAAATATATATATATATATATATT
>ML265221.1:3653-29752 GCA_005239495.1 Nicotiana undulata | reverse complement strand
CTATTTGAAATGATTATATTTTAAAGCTTTCAATATAAACTTGCGGGTGAAAGTTTACACTCGAAGATTTGACCAATTTATTGGGGTTGTTGGCTAAGGCCTGATGTGGAAACTATTGCAGTGCTGAGTTACTACTTGTTCTTACCGTATTGTGGTTTCCGGTTTTGGGTTGTGCTTCCGTCCATCCTTCTGTGTATTATTATGATGTTCCGTTGTTATTTGATGTATTTCCTTCCGCATTGTAGTTGTTATGTTGTTAACTATATTGTGTAGTCATTAGACAGATGTCATGTTCTGTCATTCCTATATTTGTGCCTGTTTAATTTATTAGACCAGTGGGAGTCTTGACTAGTCCTCGTCACTACTTCACCGAGGTTAGTCTTGATACTTAATGGGCACCGCTGTGGTGTGCTCATACTACTCTCCTGCACATTTTTGTACAGATTCCTGGTGCACCAGCTACCTCACAGACCGGGGGAGGAGTTCAGATTCCCGCCGCCTACACTCTAGAGCAAGGAGATCATGTTGGTCAAGTTCCAGGTGTCATGGTAGCACAACCTATGGTCCTAGTTCAGCCCGTGGTTAGGGCTGCAACATCTGAGGAAGAACAACTCAGACTTGAGAGGTACAAGAAGTACCACCCTCCTACCTTCAGTGGATTGACGATAGATGATGCCCAGGGTTTCCTGGAGGAGTGTCACCGCATTCTTCGTACTGGGGGTATTGTGGAGACGAGCGGGGTTGCTTTTGTCACATCTCAGCTCAGAGGAGCGGCTTGTCAGTGGTGGCGGAAATATGAGTTGGGTAGCCCAGCCGAGTCAGCTTTACTTACATGGGGTCAGTTTTCAGCTATGTTATTGAGGGAGTTTGCACCTTAGTCCCTCCGAGAGGCATGGCGTGCGGAGTTCGAGCAGTTGCATCAGGGCACTATGTTAGTATTAGAGTATGCCGTGAGATTCAGTGAGTTGGTCAGGTGTGCACCTCCCTTGGTTGCTTCAGTTAGGGGGCGAGTTAGTAGATTCATTGAGAGGCTCAGGCATGATATTCGATTCAGCATGACTTGAGAGTCGGAGTCAGATGTCTTGTTCCAACAGGTGGTAAGGATCGCTCGCCGGTTAGAAGGCATGTGGCACCAGGAGCGAGAGTACATACAAGATCAGGAGAGAGAGTACAGAGAGGTGAGGAGGCCTCATAGGCCGGAGAGATCTACTGGTTCTTATTATGGAGGCAGGGTATGACACGGTAGAGGTTTTGTGGGTCAGCCAAATCATTTTGCATTACCGACTTCACGTGGGGTTTCAGGTACTCATGGGTCTTAGAGTACTCATTTTGCACAGTTTCCACAGCCACATCAACAGAGAGGTGTTTTTGAGAGAGGAGATATCATCCAAATGGTGAGAGATTGTCCCAGGCTCTGGGCAGGTGTGTCACATCAGGGTATTCAGGAGAGTAGAGGGTGCCCAAGAGGGGGAGGGCCGGCCCGTTGATGTGTTTCGTTTAGTAGGCTGGAGGCCGTTGTGCCAGATGTCATCATACATGTATGTTTTGATATGTTACAAAGGGGCACCATTTGTATTTCATTATAGTTCTACTGGTCGGGACAGGTTCCCTCATTGTTGTTTCGTTTATGAGTGAGTTTCATGCTTTGCACTTTATTTTTACGTTTGCTCTTGTTGAGAGATTCTATGAGTGGTAGCCCGTGTCGATCGTTGTTTTATTCATCATTGAGAGTGGTGAGACTAGGAGTGAGTCCTTGGTGTTCATGATGGTAAGCTTGATGTGATTTTCCCAAGTATTGTGGTTACGAGTTGTGATTTGATTCTCCAACGGGGTGAGAGTTTAGTGAGTTTTGTGATTTATTAGCAGAGCTGAGTTAGTGGAGGATTTCAATTGGTATGATATATATTCGATATGTTCTTTAGGTTTGAGGGAGAGACCCTCGTGATCTTTTGTGATTCGATATGTTTGGACTGGACTGAGTACCGCAGTGGAAATATATTAGGATGGGATCCTTATGATTTGTTTATATGCATTCATTATTTTCTTGTTATATTGGTTGTGGGTTAGTACTGAAGGAGAGTAGTTCCTGTCGGACTTGTTTGATAATTTCCTTATGTGTTTCTCTTTTCATATTTAGTCATTTTCGTTTTGTGTTTCTTGAGTTTTAGCTTGTGGGTTGTGTGCCCGGTAGTGTTAGTCATGGCTTGGTGATTCGAGTGTCTAATTATGAGGTCTTCGTGCTTCTTGCATCATTATAAGTGTTATGGAAGGTTGGGACAGAGTTCTTTCAAAGGTGAGGCTAATTGTCAGTGCTGAGTTGATTTCGGGCAGCTATTATGATCATAAGGATTTTCTTTGGGCCTATATATGGTGTGTTAGGTTGTGTGGTCATACCTTGTCGGTGTAGGTGTGAGCTGTGGTAGCCGGTTGGGATTGATGCCAGATGGGAATTGAGAATCAAGTCTTTTGGGAAGGAATGTAAGGTGAGAGTTTTGGCCATAAGGCTTATCGGTGTGGTAGAAAGGCTGAACTGTAGTTAAGATGGTGTCATATGGTTTATGTAGGTTGGGGTGACGTGGTATCACCCGCGGGTGTATGTTTGGAAGTGTTCTTTAGTGGTTTGAAGACTTCGAGGCGAATCTTGGCACATTCGAGGACAAACATTTATTTTAAGAGGGGGAAAATGTAACGTCGTTTGAGAATTTAAGCTCCATTCGGTGGTGTAAGGTCTTGAACAACTTCACACTGTGTATATCGACCTGCGTGCATGGTTGGATTCAGCTACCGGATGATCCGGAGTCAAATTGGAAGAAGGATTTTAATTTTGGAAGCTTAAGCGGTGGAATTTGACTAGAATTTTGATTTTTAGGTAAATAGCCCCGGAATGAGTTTGGGTAATGTCAACAGCTTCGTATGGTGATTTTAGACTTCGGCGCGCGTCCGGAATCGGGTTTGGAGGTCCGTAGAGTAATTTGAGGTAATTCGGCGAAAGTTGGAAAATTAGGAGTTTGGAAATAGAGAAGTTTGACCACAATTGAATTTTTGGGATATCGGGGTCGGAATGCGACTCCGAGAGTTGGAGTAGCTCTGGGATGTCAATTGGGACTTGTCTGCAAAATTTGGCGTCATTCCGAGTTGAATTGATAGGTTTCGGCACAAGTTTAGAAGTTTGAAGATTTGGAAGTTCATAAGTTTGATTTATGGGTTGATTCGTTGTTTCGGCGTTGTTTAATGTGATTTAAAACCTCAAGCGAGTCTGTGTTAGGTTATATGACTTGTTTGTGGGTTTAGACGGGGTCCCGGGGGCCTCGAGTGTGTTTCGGGTGGGCTACGGGTCAATTCTTCCTATTTTTGAACTGATGTTTTCTGCTTTCTGGTGTTCTTCTACGCGATCGCGAGAAGCCTTTCGCGTTCGCGTAGTGTTCTGTTGACCCACCCAATTTGTCTTCTTCCCATTTGTGTATCACTTCACGTGATCGCGGTGATCTGTTTTCTTCCTCATCACGTTCGCATCCCCTTCCACGCGTTCACATAGTAGAAATTAGGGGTTGGGGGCTGTTGGTTACTTCTTCATCGCGTTTGCGTGACTCTCTTCGCGTTCACGGAAGCCCGCCTACTACCTTATATGCAATCACATAAGCTCTTCCGCAATCGCGTAGAATATTTTGGACAACAACTATTTTTCTTCTACGCGATCGCAATACACAAAAATCTGGGCAGACAGAATATATTCCAAAATCGAGGGTTTCATCATTTTTATCATATTTTGACTTGTAGAGCTCGGTTTTGAGCGATTCTTTGCGGGGTTTTCATGAATTCGATTGGGTAAGTGTTATTCACCTAGAATTAAATATATTCCCTGATTTAGTCTTTGTTTTTATCATTTAAATTGTGTATTGGGTTTAGGAAAAATGTTGGGTTTTGAAGAAAATTTTCAAAACCAAATTTCATGATTTGAGGGACGAAATGGCATCCGAATTTGGTAGTTTTTGTATGGTTGAACTCATATTGGAATGGGTATTCGGATTTTGTAAAATTTGACAGGTTCCAAGGTGCAGGCCCGGGGGTCAATTTTTAGATTTTTGTAAAGATCGAAACTTTATTACCCGGAATAGTTCCTTATAAGTTTTATGTGTGTTTTGAAGTTGTTCTAGTTGGATTTGAGCCGTCTGGAGGACTTTTCACCCGAGAAGTCCATTTTAGAGTACCAGGTTGTCGTCTTTGAGGTAAGTATCTTGCCTAACCTTGTGTGAGGGAATTAGCCCTTAGGATTTGAGTCTTCTATGTTGATTGTAGTTCGTGTACGCGAGGTGAAGAGAGCGTGCTCGGACTTATTTGTAGAAGGTTGACCTTTTAGGGTTCTTAGGTCCTTATATTCCCTGTGTAGGAAGTTGTATTCGTTAAGACTGAGTTTCTGATTTCTAGTTTTATTTCTACCTGCTTGAATTAGAATTACTTGCTTTTAGATACACTCTATTGGCTATTTGACTCCTAATTGACTTAACTGAAGGTCTTACCTCGTCTACCGTCATGCCATATTTATCATAAACTGCCTACTTAATTGAAAATTAGTGTTATCTCGTCCTACAATTGTTTAGCCTTAATTAGAGTTACGATTATCTTTTGCTGCTTACCCTTATTTGAATTGTTGAATATCTCTCATAATTGCTCAACCTCATAAGGAGTTTAGATAACTTATATCTTAGTCTACTTGTCCTTACTTGGAATTATTTGACTTGCGTTGGCTTCTTATGGTTGACTAGAATAATTGTGGATTCATTGATACGTCTTGTTTTTCCCTGGTTAAGCCGCTCTCTTTAAAATTATCATTCTTTACCGTAATTTTCCTTGTGAACGAGTCCTACTATTTCTTTGTGATTTGCAGTTCTTGTATTGATTTACTCGCCGTACTTTGTATTACTGTCATTGTTGCCTTGTACTTGTTGTGGTGATGTACGAGTTTTCTGCCACACTATAATTGCTGTCCTTGTTGGTTGGATTGCATATTTATATTGGGGACTACGGACGTATTCCGGGAGACCCCCCCTGTACTGCATATTTAAATTGGGGACTACGAACGTATTCTGTGAGATCCCCCAGCACTACCTATTTAAATTGGGGACTACAGACGTATTCCGGGAGATCCTCCAGCACTGCATATTTATTTTGGGGACTACAGACCGGGAGACCCCCCCACCCCTCGTTCTGCATATTTCTTTTGGGGACTACAGACGTATTCCGGGAGACCCCCTGTACTGCATGATAAATTCAGAACTGTGCGATGGGATCCGGGTAGATTTATCTTGAAGAAACTATGTTCGAAAGATATTTATTTGAGAAGTATAGTTGAAAGACATTTACCTTGAAGAAAACTATGTTTGAAATACTATTATTTGGAAAGGTATATTTGTAAAGCATTTATCTTGAAGAAAACTATGTTTGAATGACATTTATTGGAAAAGTATATTTGTAAAGCATTATCTTGAAGGAACTACGTTTGAAGATTATCTTTCTGCAAAGTATATATATATATATATATATATATATATATATATATATATACTCGAAGGAAGCATATTTCAAAGGAATTTTCTATTTGAAATGATTATGTTTTAAAGCTTTCAATATAAACTTGCAGGTGAAAGTTTACACTCGAAGATTTGACCAATTTATTGGGGTTGTTGGCTAAGGCCTGATATGAAAACTATTGCAGTACGGAGTTACTACTTGTTCTTACCGTATTGTGGTTTTCGATTTTGGTTTATGCTCCCGCCCATCCTTCTGTGTATTATTATGATGTTCCGTTGTTATTTGCTGTATTTCCTTCCGCATTGTAGTTGTTATGTTGTTAACTATATTGTGTAGTCATTAGATAGATGTCATGTTCTGTCATTACTATATTTGTGCCTGTTTAATTTATTAGACCATTAGGTGTCTTGACTAGTCCTCGTCACTACTTCACCGAGGTTAGTCTTGATACTTAATAGGCACCGTTGTGGTGTGCCCATACTACTCTTCTGCACATTTTTGTGCAGATTCCAGGTTTCGCATAGCCGGCCGATTGATTTTTAGCAGCGCGGTTGCTGTTGTGGAGACTCAATGTAAATCCGCTTCAGCGTTCGCGGTTTCAGAGTCACCGTCTTATTTTTGTGTTCGTACTGTTGTACTTATTTCTGAACAGTGGTATTTTAGGAGTTATAGTGTAAAATTCTTTAAAGCTTATGACTTTTACTTTCCGGGTTTTGGGAAGATGTGTAATGTGTAGAGATTATTCCAAAAAGTACTTAGATGATTCTTATGTTATAATTGATGTTGTTAATAATATGCTTACCTATTACTTAAGATTGGGTGTTGTCACGGTACCCAACAGAGGGAAAATTGAGTCGTGACATATAACTTCACCGCTGAAGAAACTGAACACTGCCACAATCATGCTGATTAAACCATTACTAACTGACCCAACTTCTTCCAATTTACTCTAGACTTGCCTTAGAAATAATAATAGCTCCGTTCAAAATATAACGAACTCAATCCACACTCATCCTGAGTGACCCCATTTCACGAGACCACGCTGTCTCTAAACCCACGAACCATCCCATGCCCTCCTTGGGCGCACATTCGCATCTTCAACTGGTACACCATTCTGATAATTCCTCTATGAATCCGAAGTTATTTTCTCCCATTCCTCCAATGCTACACCGCATACTGATGATAACATAGAATAGTCCAATCCCTTTTCATAATCCACTGCAAAAGTTCGATACTTAACCATGCCTCGAAATCCTTAGGCACCACACTTTAATTTTTGAACCCACTCTGACTTGTTCCCCAATATAATAAAACTCCAAGGCCCTGCGGGCACATGAACAACCTCTGAAAGAAGCAACAAGTTAAATTCCTTTCCTTGAACATAACCCCCACAAGAAGCATAAACTCTGAGTGTTTCCAAAACATGAACATGAATAGATAAGGCCAAATATAGCACACCGTCCTCAATTCCTTTGCTAGAATTACCACAGATGTTTTCTTTCCTTAGTCATGATACCCCTCCAATACACCGATAACCAAAAACCGCACAAGCAGACAACTACACGATTCATTCGTAGACGGTGGGGCTCCCCCCCCCCCCCCCACTTAGCTTGAAGTTGCAATTACATAACCCTGGGCCCCACCAATATTCCTTCTACCCCATTGATATCAGCTGAAATTCCAACAATACATTCCAAACTCGAAGTCATGTTGCATCCAAATAAAATCCGTGGAGCTAGTCATTGTCCACCATGAATTCCCAAATTGCTGTAAACTTTCCTCAAGGCGTGTGGCTATCCTACCACAGAACCCATGTGCTACTATTCCACTCTCCCACTTTGGTTAAACCCTCTCCTTTAAACAACTTCTCGGCTTTCATTTTTCATACTTGACCTTCTACCAATTCAACCACCGCAAGACACCTCCCACCTGTCCTTCCTCATCCTTCGCTGTTGATCGAGGTCCTACCTACACCACTATAGAATGGTAAGGCGGGGTCGATGTAGCTTTTACCCGATAGGATCGAGATCGAAATTCTCTGGGATTTAGAAGATTGGAGTAGGGTTCCTATCCGATTTAGCAATGTATATTGTTCTTAGTTTCTCTTCTAAGCATAGGTTGATTTGATTCTATACTAGTTATAATGCTAAGGATTACTAAAAATAAACTAAGTGTAATATTTTTGGTAAGGGTTTTCTCAAGTTATAAAAGTCACTAGGGAAGCGACCTACACCTATGTGAGTATCTAACGAGATCTAAAATCTAGGATCAACTTGTTGTTTATGGGCTCGTGATATAACCTCACACTCAATTACTCACCCTATACCTCTCGGTAGTTTGGGTGACTTTGCCCGTATTGGCTTTCTCAAGCCTAATTGGGTGTTTTAACAAAGCAAGTGAAATTGGCTTAAGTCGGGTATTACTATCTCTAGGTTATACCCTTTAATTGGGGCTATCAATCTCTTGAATTCACCTCAATTTCTTGTTAGCCTATTTTACCTAGACTCGGATCATCTTTCTTAAGAACAACCCTAGTAAAAAAGGCATGAATCAGTGTTTGCAACCATTAATTCAATAGATTAAGCATGAAACAAGCTAAATATCACTGACCCAATAACAAGTAAACCCTAAAATTGAAGACCCATTAGATACTCACACTAGGATTGGGTTACAACCCTAGCTAATGGGTCCAGCTACTCATATTCAAGGAAGAAATCAAAAGAGTAGATCAAATTATAGCCATCAATGTTGAATACAAAGATAAAATAAAGTTGCTCAAAAAGGTAAAAGGTTGTTGTTCACGAGCTCTACAAAACATAAGATGCCCTAAAAATGTGAAAAAGAACTATTTATACATAGCTGACATTACAGGACAAAAATGCCCCTACGGAGGTTCCGCTGTCAGCGAAGAAACAGGCGCCACAGCGGATCAGCTTTTGCGGCCGCGCTTCTTCAAGGTTGGATTTCCTGGCAACTCTCTGAATTTGTTTCTGCTCCTAGCAAAAATATGAGCGCCTCAGCGAAAGAAAACAACGCGACCGCGCAATTTTGAGCGCTGACCGCGCTCTTGTGATGGACCAAACTTGTTAGCTCTCTGATCTTTACATTCCGCTCTCAGCGGATTTTCCACCGCGGGCGCGCTAAAGGTTTCATGGCCGCTCTTTTATTGCGCTGTTAGCGTTTCCAAATGAGCCAAAATGCATCTCTGAATCTATTTCCATGACCGCTCTCAAAAATCTGCCTCAACGGTCAAGCTTCCACTACATCGTTAAAATAACGTTGTCTGCGCTTCTGTTGAGTCCATGGCTTGTGCAAGTTTGGCTCCTTTTTAAGTTTGTTTTGGCCTCTTTGCCTCGATTTGATCCAAACCCTTCAAATAATCACCTTGAATTAGTTTTCGGGAATACCTTAGTGCATTTTCCCCCCCAAAACCTAAGCAAAAGAGAGTAAATAGTAGATAAATATCTCTAGTTATCAGATGCCCAATTGTTGACTCAAATACGAATCCATCTCTGTAGCACTTGAACTAATAAATTGCCAGCAACTGTAGGCCTCCTAGAAGATCATCCTTCTCGATCCATCAACACTAGAAATACCAATTCGATTCTGAAATCGCTACAATCTATTATCTCTGACAACCGCATCTCATACACAATTTCACAATACCCCGCCCCGAAGGCAAATTGAAGAAGACCATAACACCGACAAACCTTAACGCGTTCAACAAGGACGGTGATACCACGTCACAATTGAGAAATCTACCACGCTCGAAAACATCAAGTTTCGTTACTCCATCCACCCAAACCTGAACATTCATAGTATGATGGCCTTTCCGTCTAGAATTAAACGTTGAACCTCTACATCATGCGCTGAGAAATCTTCCTTTCAACTCATTCACTGCGCCATCACATAAACGATCACCCCACCATTACATCAATATTGTGAGATATAACTCATGAACATCATAGCAACTTGTGCATAGCCTCAAACCTATCTAAAATATAGTTACTGAGCTGAAATGATAGAATATCCTTCTGCAAGAGCACGATAATAACTTGCTCGAATATGCGGGGAGAAACATCCTGCTCTACGTCTGCAGTACCACTGCAACTCATCGATGCTCAATTGACACGGTCGTGAAACATCGTATAATAATAAGTAGGAAGTAAATAAAGGCATAAGCCTCAAAGAAATCAAATCGCACGATAAAAAATCAAGAAGGTACGTGCTCCTAACAACCTTGTAGCATCTCGAAGATAAGTACAGACGTCTGCGTATCGATCCGCAAGACTTTACTAGACTTGCTCATGACTCGTGAGACCCAAGTGAACCTAATGCTCTGATACTAATATGTCACGAACCAAAATCCACTAGAGGCCGTGATGGCGCCCAACATCGCCGTCAGGCAAGCCAACAGGGAATGTTTAACTTAATTACTCATTTTAGTATTTTTAAAATCATAATTTTCATCAATTAAATAGTAAGAAATAGAATTTACAGGGTTACTAATAATTTTTTCACAACTACAATAAAGGATAACCCATAAGCACCCCCAAAAACTGATTTCACAAGTGCACAAGCATCAACTAGGAAATAAAATAAAATACAACATCTGTCTGACATACAAATTAGACAGGACAATACAAATAACTTTGATGATGACTCTACAGGCTGCGGATCGTAACATGAAATACAACTCACGGTAAGTCCTTGGAATAGTCGTGACTCTTCGCCCATAAGATCACCAGACATATATATACCTGCACAAAAATGTGCAGCAAGTGTAGCATGAGTACATAAATCAATGCGTACCTAGTAAGTATCTAGCCTAACCCCAGAAAAGTAGTGACGAGGGGTCGACATCGACACTTACTAGTGGTCCAATAAGACAAATACAGTAAGAAGTAAAAAAACATGGGGCATAATAAATAAACGAATTAAACAAGTGTAAATACGTGATACGGTCCTCTTCTCTACAATAGGCTCAAGCTCTCAATTAGCAATTACCTCCTCAACTGGAGCATATATATATATATATATATATATATATATAATGGACCTCACTAGATAGGTTGTCATAATCCAAAATCAGGAAGACTCATAGATACACTGACTTCTTATCAGATATTACACACGATTTCCATGAGAGTGTTTTATAGAAATGTCGAGGCGTACGACCCGATCCCATCATAATCTGTGCACTGTCGAGGGGCGCACGTCACGAACCATAGATACATCTATTATACTGTCGAGAAGAACGTTCCGCTCCCATGAGAGTGTGGTACATAATCCTACCGAGGCGAACGACTCGATCCCATCATAATCCGTGCATAGCCGAGGGTCGAACGACACAAACCATAGATGTATCTATCCTGCCGAGGTGAACTGCCCAATCCCATTAGAATAAGAAACTTTGACGGGTCCTTAACCCCACTCACGAAGGGACATGTGAGTTATAATGAGCTTTGAGGAAACCTTTCGATGAGAACGCATAACGCGGTAGGAATTCGTAAGAGGAGTACAATTATTCCACGGCTAATCATAAAACTCGTCAAACCTCTACAATAGCAAGTCTATCACTCTACGCACGTCTAGTCTCAAGTAGTAATGTGAAGTAAAGGAATTTAATAGGCAATAGATAACTCAAATGGTACAGTTATAGCATGGCGTGAACCAGAGTCTACCCGGACAATAACATGAATGTAGCTACGTACGAACTCTCGTCACCTCGTGCGTATGTAGCCCCCGTAACAAGTAACCAATATCAATTACAACACCTAGGGGTAGTTTCCCCTCAAAGAGTTCGACAAGAGACTTATATCGCTTCACAACAAAATTCAATATTCCAATAAACCTTTGTCTCGCGAATTGGTGTCCGAAAGCTTCAAATATAGTCACAAACAATTCAATATACTCAACACGAATCGTGGAAGTTAATTCCATATGAAATTACTAATCTTCCAAATAAAAATCCGAAATTCATCTCAAAATTCAACACTGGGACCCATATCTCGAATCTCAGGAAAAGTCATAAAATCCAAACATCCATTCCGAGACGGGTCCAACCATACAAAAATTATCAATTTCCGACATAAGATTGCCTTTCAAATCTTCATTTTACATTTTTGGAATATTTTATAAAATTCTGATTAATTCACAGATTCATGATGTAATTAAGTATTGAATCATGAAATATAATCAATAAAGCGTAGGTAACACTTACCCTAATGCTTTCCCTTGAAAATCTCTCAAAAATTGCCTTTTCCAAAACTTAAATCTGTTGCCTCGTCATATACCCTATGCTATCACGGCCAAACTCCCCCAATCGCGAAGCACAAAATTTTTCCAGCATTTTTTTACTCTATGCGATCGCGGTCGTTCTCCCGCGATCGCGAAAAACAAATTTTTCCCAACAACGTTCTCCAACTCTTTCGGATAGCCTCTAGTATAATGGTCATAACATTTTGTACAAAACTCCAAATGAAAAATGGTTTAACTTTCTGAGACCTAGACACAAAGATCTACTACTTTCATGTTTTGGTAATCTCCCAATTCCTTATGTATTTCGAGATATGAGCTGCCAAAGTCATCCCTATGCAACAGAAATTTCTTCTTCGCGATTTCCAAACATCTTCTCTAACAGCATGTAGTGTACCAACCATAACTTTTTGTACACAACTTCATATGCCGAATGGTTTGATTTTTTGAAAACTAGACACAAAGGGTTACAACTTTTATTTTAGATCATCTCCAAATACCTTATAGATTGCGAGATATAAGCTTCCAAAGTCGGGTTGGTGCAACAGAAAATTTCCTCTACGCGATCACGGAAGGTTATCCGCAATCGCGAATCACTGTCCAATTTCTCAAATTTTACTCATCGCGATCACACCCAATTCCCTGCGATCTCATAACACACTATTGTAGCCAAAAACTAGCAGCTAAAAATGGCCTTGAAATGGTTCGAAACTACCCCAAATATCACCGAGCCCCTCGGGACCCCGTGCGAACATACCAACAAGTCTCAAAACATGTCACGGACTTAGTCGCGGCCTCAAATCACATCAAACAACAAATCGCACCCCAATTCAAGCCTAATCAAAATAAGAAATTTCAACTTCGACATTCGATGTCGAAACCAATCAAATCAATTCCGATTGACCTCAAATTTTGCACACAGGTCATAATTGACATTAGTGACTTAACCCCAAAATGACCTACGGACCTCCAAATTGACATTCGAACGCACTCCTAAGACCAGAATCACCATACGGAGCTATTCCCTGGATAGGAATTCCAAATGGACATCAATAACATTAAAATACACTTCAAAACTGTCACAACTCCTTTTTTTCGAAAGGGGGATAAGGCAGTTTTTCCAATTTAAGTGACATTAATCGACATGAGATTAATTTTTATTGTCAAAGTCGCCACTTGAGATATTTATTGTGGTGTCCCAAGTCACCGATTTATTTTAAATCCCAAATCGAGGAGATTGACTCTTATTTCTGGTCCGCGAACACAGAAGACCGAGTAAGTAATTCTATTAACCCGGGAGAAGGTGTGAGACACTCCCGAGTTCCATGATTTTAGCACGGTCGCTTAACTTTTAATAATTGGCCTAATTATCATATTGATTACATGTTTAAACTTATTGTGCATTTTATCTTTTATACCGTTTTTAATTATTTATGAAGTTATTTCTGGAACAAGTCACGATTGTCGTACACTTATCGTTTTGGTACACATTGCAAACCGCAACACATGAAATGCACCCACGATTTACAACATATTTATTTTATTTTTTATTGTTTGAAGTTATGGTCGGGTCACATGAAATGCAAACCCGAATTGGGATTTACATATCGTGACCATGCCACGGGAACCGTACCCATGGCCACAATAATATATTAATCGCACCTAAAGCAAGCTACGATGTTCATTAATTATTCATTTCCTAAGTTTGGGATTGTTGTGATGGGATCAAGAATTATGAAAATTATTTGGGAAAAGAAATCAATGTATATTGGTAAATCGTCAAACACCTTGCGGACATCGTGATTCTGAAAATTGTAACTCATTAAACAGCTCAAGTTCTAGTCGAAGTGAATGATGTAATAAAAACAGAATACATGAATAGCTGAATGCATTAAAATTGATGAATCTGGACCATGATGTGAACATTAGGAGATATAATTATTACAAATTTTATCATTGACTCACTAAACAAAACATGAAATCAGAACTTTTACAACCACACTTCCCAATTCCTACAACATGATCAAATCTAGAATTATACACAAATTGATTACAGAACCTCTCAACAATCTAAATTGATATGAAGATTCTATCACGTGAAATTCCATATGATGAGTTTCAACTAAGTTTTGACTAACTCATGATCCTAACAGTTTGAACACAAAACAAAAAAATAAAATTAACTTCAAAAACACATGGAAGCGAGGCACCCAAATTTAACATAATTTATTTATTCATGTTCAGTTCATTTCAGAGAAGAGTTACATGGATCAAGACAGGAGTGTAAGGATTGTGTATGTACCTCAAATGCAGCAAGATAGAGCGACAAAGCCAAATAAAGGCATAGATAAGAAGCAGGAGGCTCAGCACATAGGACAACAACAATCAACAAACTCTTATACCCTCACAATTCGAGAATCCCAAAAATATGCAACAACTGTTCTTCTACTGTGTGTGAGTGAGACGACTAGTGTCACGACCCCAAACCTAACTGGTCGTGATGGCGCCTATCGTGATATTAGGCTAGCTAATTTACTAAGTTTAACATAAGGGACCTTCTATTTAATACAAGAACTATCTCATATTTCATAATAATTTCCGTTTTTAGCATTTCAAAATAATAAAAATGGTCAAAACATCTAATCACAGCCCCAACATCTGGAGTCATCCGTCATGAGCATCTAAGAGGTAATACACATCTGATACTATTTCCTTACTACAAACAAGTCTGGGAAGAAAAATAAAATGACAGAATAGGAAGGAGAAAAGGGCAGGTTGCGGACGCCGAGCAACTACCTCACGATTTCCAAACAATACTCCAAAAAGAGTAAATTAGCTATCGCTCAGTCCCGACACCTGAATCTGCACACAAGGTGCATGGAGTAACGTGAGTACGCCAACTCAGTAAGTAATAATTATAACTAAAGACTTGGGTGCAGTGACGAGCATTTAAAATCATGTAATTTCATAACATAATCAACAACGGAAATAAATGAATAAATCGGGAATCTTTAAATTTCCAAATATTTCAAAAAACTCCAATTTTCCATTTAAAATATCGTATGAGCATTAACTATAAATATCAATAGAGGCTCGGTATAAAGAAGAGTGAAAATAGTAGTTTCATAAAATAAGCCCCTCGGGCACAATATCACTCACAAATAAAGCCTCTCAGACAATCCTATCAGTCATTCGTGACTCTACTCTCATCAGTCAATGCTCACACTCAGCACTCTCACTCAACAGGTACCATATAATAACCGCTGCGGCGTGCAACCCGACCCATAATAGTCGACTGCGCTCACAGGGGGTGTACAGACGCCGGAGGGGCTCCTACATCCCAAGCACTATATCGCTTAGGCGTGCACCCCGATCCAACATATCTCGCTGCGGCGTGCACCCCGATCCAACATATCTCGTTGCGGCGTGCAGCCGATCCATCACTATCCTCACAATCCGGCTCTCGGCCTCACTCAGTTATCATCCTCACAAGCCACTCGGGCAACTCATCACAAATCACGGGAACTCAGCCCAAAGTATCTTTCATTATTTAAAAACAGAATGATAAACATGAATAAACAGTGAACAAGACTGAGATTATATTTTCTATCAAAATAGTGTGATAATAGTAGTAAAATACCCCTAAGGGTCCAAACAGGTCAGCACAAGGCCCCAAACATGGCGTACAATCCAAAATATAGTATCAATCTCTAAAATACGGGATATCATATGATTTCACATCAAATACGCGGCTTAATAGTCGCTACGGGACGGACCAAGTCACAATCCTTACATGTGCAAGCCCACACGCTCGTCACCTAGCATGCGCGTCACCTCATTTATCAAAATAATATGAAATACCGGGGTTTCATACCCTCAAGTCTAGATTTAGAGTCGTTACTTACCTCAAACCAGACAAAA
Source organism: Nicotiana undulata (assembly GCA_005239495.1). Taxonomy (NCBI): domain Eukaryota; kingdom Viridiplantae; phylum Streptophyta; class Magnoliopsida; order Solanales; family Solanaceae; genus Nicotiana; species Nicotiana undulata. The sequence goes on along the minus strand of ML265221.1, from coordinate 14,044 downwards.
ACTCTAGCCCGCGATGCTCTTGCCCCTCGATTCGGCCTCCAAATACGCTAAATCTATACAAAATCAGTATATTATCATCAATATACGCTAAAGGAATGAATCCCATATGAAAATTATCAAATTAAACCACAAATCCCGAAATTGGTCAAATCCGGCTCTCGGACTCACATCTCGAAATCCGACAAAATTCACAAAATTAGGAAACCCATTCACTCACGAGTCCAACCATACTAGTTTCATTCAAATCCGACTCCAATTCGATGTTCAAATCCCAAAAATTCATTTTATGAAGTTTCTAAAATTTTCCGCAGATTTTACCTCAAAGTACTAATCAAATGATGACATCATCGATAGATTCATGTATATTAACCAAATCCGAGTTAGAATCAGTTACCCCGATGTATTTCTTGAAAACCCCTCGAAAAATCGCCACAAACCGAGCTCCCTAGGTCCAAAATGTGAAATAATGCCCTAAATCCCTTTTATATAGTGCATTTTCTGATCTCCATTTCACTGACAACGGAATTCCGGGCGCTGCAGCGGAACCAACCTCCGCGGATGCGAAATATTAACGCTGACCGCGCTTCTGGAGGCTGCAGTGACAGGCTTCAGTATTTTGGCCATAACTTTCTATACATATGTCAAAATTATGATTTCTTTATCTTTCTAGAAACTTGACACGAAGGGATACAACTGTCGTTTTTGAATCATCTCAAATTTCATTCTAGATCAAAAGATATAGGCTCCCGAAGTCAGACAAGTGAATTTGCAAATCATGCCCTGGAGCGCCTCAGCGCCCCAAATTCCGCTCTCAGCGGAAATTATTCCGCCCCTGCGGAATTTTCCTTCGCCCTCAGCAAAAAAATAAGCACCAGAACCATCCCTGAGTTCCTGTAATGCCCGGACTCACTCAAAACTCACCCGAAACACACCCGAGGCCCTCGGAAACTCAACCAAACATACCAACACATCCCATAACCTCATTCAAGCTTAGTCAAGCCTTTGAACCACTCAACACAACGCCAAAATACCAAATCAACCTCGGATTCAAGCCTAAGAACTTAGAAACTTCCAAATTGCCAACGATGTCGAAACCACCCAAATTACGTCCGAATGACCTAAAAATTTACACACATATCCAAAATGACACTACGAACCTGTTCCAACTTTTGTCCGACCCCGATAGATAATTTTTCACTGCCAACCGATAATCACCAAAAATTCAATTTCGCCAATTCAAGCTTAATTCTACTCCGAACCTTCGAACAACATTCCGAACACATTCCTAAGTCCCAAATCGCCTAACGAAGCTATCCGAGCCATTAAAACCACATTCCGAGATCATTTACCTATAAGTCAACTTCCGGATGACTTTTCCAACTATTAAACCAACTTAAGAAACTAAGTGTCTCATTTCTCTCCACAACCACTTCGAACCCAAGCCAACCGACCCAACACAACATAATAGAGCTGATCCACATATAATGAAACAGAAAGGGGGGAAACGGGGCTAAAACTCTCGGAACAACCGATCGGGTCATCACAAGTAGAGGAGGGTGAGGTGAGGGAGTGAAGGCGAGTAAGAGTTTTTTCTTCTTGAGGCGACTTGGCTAGGGTCCATGGTGGGGTCTGTTTGGGGAAGATGAAGAGTAGGGCAATGGCTAGGGTTCATTCATGGAGAGGGGATATGATATTTTTTGTGTAGATGGAGCGATGCGCCGCTGTGTGAAGTAAAGAGAAGGGGGATCGCTAGGGTTCAAAATGGGAGGGAGCTGATTCTCTAGGGTATTTGGGAAGTGACCCCTTTAATGGGTAAGGATTTGGTATTTTAAAGGGGGAACTGGACCGGGTTTGGGCCAAAAAGGGGGGCGGATTTTGGTAATTGGGATGTCAAAAATGCTTAGCCCAATAGCAGCCTTTTCTTTCTCTCTTCAACAAATAATCAAGCTTAAATTGTAGCCATTTTAACTCCAGATTCGCAAATTAAGCCTATTTTGTAAAATTAACCTACTTACTATTATTTTCTATCAATTAACTAATTAATTAACTAAAAATGCATGTGAAACTACTAAAGTGTTATTTTATTTTTTAATAATTTTTTTTATTTTCATGTATTAATTCTACAATTTATCAAGTAATTAATTCCTAAAATGAAATTAGAATTATTCTTGACTTTTTTAGGAGTAATTTCCATATGGGACAAAAATTAGGTGCTCATAGCTTCCCCTCTTTGCTCGAGAACATGAAGAGTTTTCAGGCAAAGATAAAGTGAGCAGTTATGAGCAATTTTTGCCCGTTTGGTACTCCATTTGGAAGCATTTTGAAAAAGTTTGACCGAACCTTGCTTCAGAGGTTGCCTACATATTCTTGTCTATAAAGGAATTAGGTTAGTGTAGTTCTGGAAGTTTTGGTAGCTGGGACTACCAGAAAGTTGTGATCACTGTTGTTGCTGCTGCTACTGCTGTTAAGCTCCATATTACATCAAAATCAAAATGAAAACGACTAACTAATCCTATCAGCTACGAGTTACAAGACTCCTATCTATGAGTCTTTTGAAGTTGGATCTTGAGTCTTGGTTGTTTCTTCACGAAGACTTTGATCTGAATCTTGATGCTTGTTAGCTGCAGGTGCTAGTCATTTTTCTTCAGCTTTTTCGAATCAAGACGGGATAACGTTATGGATTCATTCATGTCTTGAGTAGTCCACATCTTTTCTCTGCCTATGCACTTTGGATTCAATTCTTTCTTTTTCTTCTTTTATGTTATTCTGGATTGAGACTTCTTCTTTTTGTCGTCTCGAACCCTATGCCTCGAGGTATAACCTACTCGGTCATCAAAACAAACGAACAAAATTTTTCTTCCCCGGTTTTTGCTAGGAAAATTTCTCGAGTTATTTTATCAAAATTCTATACTAATTTATTATTGAAAGCGACAAAAGGGGCGGGAGTGGTGTACCCGGAGTAAATGTAGACTAGGGAGTAAAGACCCTATGTGTAAAAGTGGAATAAACTAGGGATTGGAGACCCTATGTTGGAAAATAACAAGGTTATAATGGTATCAACTAGAGAGTGAGATCCTATGTTGGCATCAACTAGGGAGTGGGACCCTGTGTTGGAAAGTCATCAGGTTATGCTGGCATCAACTAGGGAGTGGGAACCTATGTCGGAAAAGTCATCAGATTATGCTGGCATCAACTAGGGAGTGGGACCCTATGTTCGAAAGTCATCAGGTTATGTTGGCATCAACTAGAGAGTGGGTGTCATCAACTAGGGAGTGGAGACCCTATGTTGGAAAATCATCAACTAGGGAGTGGAGACCCTATGTTGGCATCAGGTTATGTTGGCATCAACTAGGGAGTGGTGACCCTATGTTGGCATCAACTAGGGAGTGGAGACCCTATGTTGGCATCGAGTTATGTCGGCATCAACTAAGGAGTGGAGACCCTATGTTGGCATCGAGTTATGTCGTCATCAACTAGGGACTGGAGACCCTATGTTGACATCAGGTTATGCTGGAATCAACTAGGGAGTGGAGACCCTATGTTGGCATCAACTAGGGAGTGGAGACCCTATGTTGGCATCAACTAGGGAGTGGTGACCCTATGTTGGCATCAACTAGGGAGTGGAGACCCTATGTTGGCATCAGGTTATGCTGGCATAGACTAGGAAATGATGACCCTATATTGGCATCGAGTTATGTCGGCATCAACTAGGGAGTGGAGACCCTGTTGGAAAAGCGACTAGGGAGTGGAGACCCTCTGTCTAAAGTAAAATCAACTTGGGATTGGAAACCCTATGTTAGAAAAACGCAGCTAGGGATTGGAGACCTTATACTACCATGGTCTTGAATTTTTTTTTTCTACATCATTTCTTCTTATTCTCTTTTTTAATTTTCAGAGAATGAGTAAATGCGGGAAAGAATTTTAGAGGAGACTTACCTTTTTGGAGTTGTTGCTGCAAAGCTGTTTCTAACCCTTGCGCAGTTTCTTTTGGTGGCGCCTGCTTCTTGCAAGGTTGCTTTTGGGTTGCACCTGTTTCCTGTTTTTTCAAACAAAGAACAATTTGTCAGTATGAAACGGTGGTTGGTTTTGCGGCCTTGATTATTTCAGCCACTTGATCTCGGCCCGTCCTTTTTACGAAGATCTCAACTACTTGCTTGCTTGCTGGGGATTGATTTCATTTCTAACCTTGGGGACCTTGGATTTTCCAGACTTTGCCATGGTGGTTGGTCTAGTGGGACTCAACCTTTTTGACTTTATTTTGCCTTTGTAGGTCTTTCACTCCTGACTTTGGAGCATTGGGGGAACTTTTGGCTCCTCAAACTTTGTTGCAACGTCTAGTCGCGCGGGACTTAACCTTGTCCAACTTTATTTCGCCTTCATCGGCCTTTCATTTATGGCTTCTTTCTTCCAACTTTAATTTCAGAGCGGTTGGGGTATTTTGGATTTTCAGACCTTGCCAAGACGGTTATCCACATGGGACTCAACCTTTTCAACTTCATTTACCTTTATAGGCACTTCAATTTGATTTTCCCCTTCCAAGAGTTTTGAGTTTGAAGCATCAGCCGCCATGGCCATTCGAGGTCGACTTGACGCCCCTGACGAGGCTGGGGGTGACTTTTTGCATACTACCTCGTATCAAATGAGAACCCTGTAAATCCGTCTTACCATCCTTTTTTTGTCTTATTTTTGGAACATAGTTAAACCGAAAGGGATTCAAAGAAAAATAAACAATGGAAATGGACAATGAATTTTGGACTGCCTTTTGTCTTCAATGAACATGACATGCCTTTTGGACTGCATGTCTGACCCGTATAAAATATCCGACTCTCAGAAATTCATCACAACTCATGCATCAAAACCGAGAAACCTTACCTAGGATTGTGCCCATGTTAGTGACTGATAATCCTCTTTTTCAATCAACAGTTCCCTTTGCTGGTTTTCACCAGCTAACCTCTCTCATTTCTCTTCTCATCGTCGCCTTATAGTTCTCGTTGCCAGTTCTCACTTACAAAACTCTCTCATTTTCAGATTTTTTACTTACCATCTCCTCAAGGTTGCCCGTGTGGGTTTTCACTGATAAGACTCTCTTATTTTATTTCTCTCATTTGGTCGCATCAGATCCAAGTAACTGTATCCTCCAATTTTGGGACATCTTTACAGATTGATCGGAAGGAATTGAACAGGATTTAGGTAAAAAGAATTTGGATTTACAACTTTGGAACCTTTTAGGTGAAACCATCGCCGAACCATTATAACTTCTGCCCCAGTTTCAACTTTGGGGAGATGTGGAATTTTATTTTGGTGTAACTAAAGCCCAGAGTAAGGCTGCCTACGTATCCTTTCGGAATCAAGTCGAACGTAGTTCAGGGCATTTTGTTTTTGTTTTTGTTTTTTGTTTGTTTGCTTTTTTTTCCTTTTTTTTAATTCGTTTTTCCTCTGTTTTGTTTTGTTTTCTCTCTCTTTTCCTTGTCCCCCTTTTTTTTCATTTTTTTTTCATTTTTCAATTCTATTCCCTTTTTTTTTCAATAACACTTTCGGGTTCTGAAGGGGGTAATCAAAGAAAAGTAACCGACTTAAAGGGTTTGCAAAAGGGTTAATGGTGTTTGGGTAGCGAGAATGAAAGGTTCGTCAACCCAACCGGAGAACATTTAAAAATATATGGAGGATCAAACATAGTACCTTTTGACTGCACCTGCGTTGACAATTGTCGTAGGGATATTTTCTTCGATGTACCCCAAGTACAACACACTCTTTTGGCAGTACTCTTGTTACAATGCATTGACGTTTCCAATCTAAACCAATTTTTCTTTGGTTGTTCCGATTCATTGTTTTATTTCCTTAACCTAACTTCATTTGCATTCTGATTCTTGGTTCATTATTTCGGGATCTGACAGTGTTTTAGGATCTGGTCATGAAGACCGCAAGCATGTCATGTTATTGAAATCTGCATTTAACAGAACTAAAAGTTGAATAAGAAAAGAGACAAGATTAAGAAAAGAGACATTCTTGGAAAATTAAATATTAGTTCCATTTGATTTTTTTCCTTTTTTTTTGAAGTTTAAAGATAGAATGATTTACATCGGAAAGTAAGACAATAAAGTAAAACATCCGGATCACACCCTGAGATAATCCGGACGCAGAAAGGATAGCAATACTGGCTACCGAGACTCCTATCTGATGGAAGGAACTTTCAGGCTTGGCGACCGTTTTTCGACTTTTCTTCTATCTCAGCAATGGCTGCAATGGCCTTCAGTGCTGGATCAAATTCTTCATCTTCACAAATCATTCTAACTACTGACCCAGTGTTAGTAGGCAGGGGATTATTCATCATATTATGGTCTTCTTCATCCCTAAACACTATTTCCTGGACCTCGATGAGGTATTCCACTACTCTTTTAAGAGTCCAACAATCTTCAGTGTCATACCCCACTGCTCTTGAGTGGTATTCACATCTAGCATCAGCTCGGTGCGTGGGGGACTCGGGGTTCGGCTGGTTTGGGGCCACTGGTTGTAGCAGACCTAGCCTGATTAACTTTTGAAACAAACTTGAATACGGTTCACCAATAGGGGTGAACTGAAACCTTCTGAAGGGATCTCTTGGGCGAGGATTGTATTGGGGAACATTTGGTTGGGGATTATATGGAGCTTGGTAAGGATGGGCATTTCTGGGAGGTGGAGCTCGGTTTTGGGCATAATGTTGTGGTCACGTGTAAGATTGCGTGTTCATCACTGCATAGGGAGGCGGTGCCACGGCATAAAGCAACATCTTGATAGGGATAATAGTGTTGCGAGACCTTAGGAAGCATATATGATTGGTTGAATGCCATGCGGGCCCCCTGCGAGCTCGACGCCATCATGGCTCCCTCTTCTCTCCCGTGATGCAACTTTAAAAGCAGTTTGACTCAAGATTCGGCCCGTTATAAAACCATTTTCGACAATCTTTCCAGTTTTGATAACTTCAGCGAACAGTCCACCAATAGCAGACATCATGTTCTAGAAGTAGTATGCCTCTTGGGCATGTAGGAAGACCGTAACCATTTCTTCTTCGTCCATTGGAGGCTTTACCCTGGCAGTTTTCTCACGCCATTTGATATCATATTCACGAAAGCTTTCCGTGGTTTTCTTTTTCAAATTGGACAAAGCGTTCTTGTCGGGAGAGATGTCCACATTATACTGGAACTGGCAGACAAAGTCTCGGGACAAAGCGTCCGGCACATGCCAATGGTAATTTCTTGGTTAATACACCACTTAGAAGCGATTCCGGTGAGGCTTTCTCCGAAATAGGCCATTAGCAACTCATCTTTTCCACCCGCACCCCTCAGCTGGTTACAATATTGACTCAAGTGCTCTGTGCCCGTTATATTTTTTAAACTTTGGCGTTTTGAAACCAACTGGTAGGTGAACATGTGGAAACATGCATAAATCGGAGTAGGAGACACTCTTCTTACCACTCAAACCCTGCATGTTTTTTAAGCTTTTCTCTAGGCTTCTGTAACGACCCGGTCTGTCGTTACGTAAAACCTGCATTATAATTGCTGTTATTGACTTATCATAGACCGATTATTCTATTATTGATGTGTTATAGTTGATAAGCTTGAAATCGGAATGGTTAAATGAGAATTCAGTCACTTAGTCTTTAAAAAAAGCCTTAAAATGGGAAAGTCAACTGAGAGTTGACTTATTGGTAAACGACCTTGAAATGCGGATTTCGGATAGCTTTGTTAGGTGATTTGGGACTTAAGAGTGTGTTCAGAATAATTCTTTGATGTTCAGTGTAGAATTAGGCTTGAATTGGCGAAAGTTAGTTTTTGGTGCTTTCTGGTCGGCAGTGGAAAATAGGCTATCGGGGTCGGAATAGAATTCTGATAGTTGGAACATGTTCGTAATATCATTTTGGATGTGTCTGCAAAATTTCAGGTCAATCGGAGTTGTTTTGGATAATTTCGGCATCTTTGGTGGATTTTAAAATTTTCAAAGTTCTTAGGCTTGAACCCGATGTAAATTTGGTGTTTTGATGTTAGTTTTGGTGTTTTGAGAGTGAAACTAAGTTTGAATGATCATATGTGATGTGTTGGTATAGTTGGTTGGGGTCCCAAGGAGCTCGGGTGAGTTTTGGATAGGTTTGGGCTGCGTTGTGCTCGTTTTTCTTATGCTTCGGCGTCGTTTCTTCAAGCATAAATGATATCATAGTGAACAAATGAGATCCGATTACTGTTTTGAAAGAAGCATTAGATCCGTATCGTAATTACGGACCCGTAGCAAAAAGAATCGTCGAATTTGGACATCATATGAGGATTTTATGGCCATTTTACCAAGGTTGCCCAGATCTTTCAGGTTAATGATGAAATTGCCCCCCGACGGCGTATTAAAAACCTGCACTATTTGCAAATCTTAAAACCTACATATCTCCTTCATTATAAGGTCAAATTGAGTGATTCAAAAGCCTAAATTGATTAGAATTGCACAAGGAATCCATTGGGAGCAGTAAAACGCGTGAACAATATATAAATATAACGACCAGTTTGAGTTTTCTTCCAATTTTTGACCGGGGAGAAGCTTTTGGGCGATTTTTGAAGGAGATAATCATTGGGTATCGCAGAGGTAAGTAATTTGATTATTAAAACTCATTTATGGGTGATTAAAGACCATAATCTCAGCCTTCAATTCATGAAAAATAGTAGAAAAATAGAATTTTGGGGCATGAGATTATGAGACTTTCAAGGGTCGATTTGAGGGGTCAAACGAACTCCGATTTTGGTGTTCTTTATATGTACGGAATCGTGAGAAGATGAAGAACACCTTTCTGTAAAAAATTATGAGTTTCGAAACGCAGGCCCGGGGGTCGGGCTTTGACCGGTTTCGGATTTTTGAGCTAAATTTGATATCTTTCAATTGGAATCCGTTCCTTAAGCACATATTGATGATAAAAATATGAACTTGGTAGATTTGGAGCATTCGGAAGTTGATTTGAAAGGCAAAAGCATTGCGGAGTAGTTTCGGGCTAGTTTTGAGGTAAGTAATGTCTTGAAATCCTCTCCTGAGGGTATGAAACCCCGGACTATGCACTTTTACGGGTTTTGAACTGAAAAGGTGAAAAATTTGGAAATATCTCCGTATTTAGGCGACTATTGAGTTGCTAAATCGATTTTTAAGCTTATGCTTAATTAGTATTTATATATTATGATATGTTTTGGGTTGTAAGCCGTGTTTGGGGCCTAGTGTCGATCTGCTTACCCCTTGGGGGACTGTTTTACTGTGTTTCCTCACTTGATATGTGTGTGAATTACACTCAGTCATTTCCTGATAAATGATTTTGACACTCAGAGTATTTTGATACTATTTATTGGAAAAAAAATGAAACACTGTTTTGGGTCGAGAACCCGATTTGTTTATGGCCTAAGGGCTAATTGAAAGTGTCTGGCTGAGTGATGTGAGGAGGCTTCCAGGCCTTATGAGAGTGGTGAGGAGGCTTCCAGTCCTTATGAGTTATGTGAGGAGGCTTCCAAGCCTTATGAGTGATGTGAGGAGGCTTCCAGGCCTCATGAGAGAGATGAAAAGGCTTCTAGGCCTTATGTTATTATTGTTCTTAGGCTGTAGGAGCCCCTCCGGAGTCTGTAACACACCCCCAGTGAGCGCCGGTACCGATTGAGTGATGATGATTGCCCGCGGGGCTGATACTGAGTGATGATTGATACTGAGTGATGATTGATACTGAGTGATTGAGGGAATGCCTGAGGGCATCTGTTATGAGAAATGATTTTGGCCCGAGGGGCACTTTTATGATGATTTTACTATGTTTTCAAGCTATGATTTACTTCATTTTCAAACTGGTTTTACTGAGGATTTCACTGAGATATACTGATATTGTACTTGTTTTTCAAAGGAGTTTGGAACTGGTTTTTGAACCTATGAAATTGCTGAATACTACTTGGTGACTTGGTGTTTTACTGGCTTTTGTGAAATGGTGTATCTGTTTGTGTGCTTTATATTTCTCAGACTGTGATTTCTTTTCATTACTACTGAGTTGGCGTACTCATAAAGACTCCATGTGCCTCTGTGCACAGATCCAGGTACCGATTTGGAGCAGCAGCTGCCTCGTTCGTTAGCAGCAATCACGGGATTTCGAGGTAGCTGTCCAGCGTCCACAACTTCTTTATTTCCCCTCCTTGTTTAGCTTTAGCACTTGATTCAGAGATATACATTATAGTTTTAGCAGAGTTAGATTTATTTATTCGTAGATGCTCATGACTATTGACTCCAGTTCTTGGGAGGTGGTTTAGAATATTATGGGGACGCTAAGACTTATTTATATTATTTATGCTATGGTCTATGCCCGCAATCCCTGTATGCAATGCAGAATGAGGAAAAGGCTCAGGTTTGAGTGATGGTCG
>ML265218.1:28223-106825 GCA_005239495.1 Nicotiana undulata | reverse complement strand
TTTTCTATGTCCGTTCGAGGACGAACGTTTGTTTTAGAGGTGGAGATTGTGATGACCCAAAAGGTCATCCTAAGTAATTCCAGCTAAATCTGTGTTTTGAGGCCCCGAAAGCCTCCGTTAATTTCACCTCGATATGCGTGCGCAGCCTAGGGCAGGTAGCCGGGAAGCTTCCATGTGAAAATTTGATAAAAATGGGATTTTTTAATTGAATAATTGAATAAAGTTGACTTTGGTCAACGTTTTTGGTAAACGGACCCGGATCCGTGATGTGACGGTCCCGGAGGGTCCGTAGGAAAATATGGAACTTGGGTGTATGCCCGGAATCGAATTTCGAGGTCCCAAGCCCGGGAAATGAATTTTTAAAGAAAATTGTTTTCTGTAAATAATAAAGGATTTTGAAAATGAGTAATTATGTGAAAGCCGTGTTATCGGGTCCGTATTACGGTTCCGGATCCCGGAATAGGTTTATTATATATTACTTGTCCTATATGTGAAATTTTGTGTAAAACACACTTGATTTGACGGGTTTCGGATCAAAATGAGAGATTTAGAGTTAGTAAAGTTTTGAGGATGTTCATATAACTTGAAATTTTGTTAGGAATGTGATTTTATGCTACCGAGGTCCGAATGCAATTTCGAGGCCGAGAATAGTTCCGCTACGTTATTTATGACTTGTCTGCAAAATTTGAAGTCGTTCCGAGTTGTATGGGTCAGTTCGGCGCATTGTTATAGAATTCTAGAATTTCAAAGTTCTTTAGTTTTGAATTCAGAGGTTTTTGAGGGTGATTTTGAGTTTTAGCGTTGTGTTGAGTGTTCCGTGGGCTCGAGCAAGTCCGTTTAATGATTTGGGACTTGTTGGTATATTTGGACGGGGGCTCGGGTGGGCCCAGGTGCCTCCAGGACCCCACACGAGGCTAAAAACCAGCAAAAAATCATTGCTGGTGCACAGGAGCTGGTGTGACCGCTGGTGCGGATGCCCAGCCGCAGGTGCGGGACCACACCCGCGGTCCAGACCTTTGCAGGTGCGACCTCTTCCGCAGGTGAGATCAAAACTCCGCAGGAGCGGGACCGCTGGCGCGGCTCCCAACTCCGCAGGTGCGAGCCCAGGGTCCCAGGCCCTTTTCCGCAGGGGCGATGAATTTCTCGCAGGCTCGTGACCGCACCTGCGGTCCTAAGGTTGCAGGTGCGGAAACCCCTGTTGGCAGCCCCTCTTAAATATCCAAAATTTCGAGTTTTCTTCATTTTATCCATCATCAACCTCCATTAGAGAGCATCCAAGTTTGGGCAACACCTTCCACGGCCACCCACTGTAAGAGGTAAGTTAAACCCCATAAACTTCTAGTTTTAACATTAATTCCTAGTTAAATTCACTACTAAATCATCTAAAAATCATAGAATTAGGTAGTAATTTTAGGGTTCTTGAGGATTTTGTGACTTTCCATGTTAGGCCATGAATTCTTGTATAAATCACATAACTTCGATCCTTAGACTCCGGGTAATTGATTCCTTCATGAATTTTCGAAAATCTGAACGTGTGGGCCCGGGGTCGAATTTTAGTATTCTTGGAAGAATAGTAGGAAATGTATAATTAGGCTTGGGAATTGGTTTATTGAGTACTTATTGATGTTAATAAATCCATTATGTCTAGATATTACCGATTCGGAGTTGGATTCGAGAGGGAAGGCTGTGATTGAGGCTTGACTTGCATTTTTGGAGCCGAGGTAAGTGTTTGGCCTAACCTCAGCTTGAGGGATTAGGTATAGAGTCTTATTTGCTATGTGTAACTCATGTCCAACGTATAGGCGTGGTGACGAGTGCCTATATGTTGCGGTCAAGCATGCCCGTGAGTCAATTGTGATGAAACTTACTGTGTTCTTAATATTCCCCGTACTATGAGTAATTGGTGAATTAGTAGTGATACCTTGATGTTGTTTCATGACGTGGGGAGTTATTGAGTTATTTGTTTCAGTTGAGGCTTACACTGTGAAATTTTATTTCTGATGCGAGGTTGGTTATAGCTGAGACCCTTGCCGGGCATTTGTTGAGTTTGTAATTTATGATTTCTCCTTGCCGGGACAATAGAATTTTATTGAGCATTTCCATGCACTTGAGACTTTTTAATGTCGACTTTCACATTATATCGTTGCTTTGTTTTATTATTTGTCGCACGAGGGGACATGCCGTGCCGAATGTTATTATATACGCACGAGGGGACATTCCGTGCCGAGTGTTATTATATACGCACGAGGGGACGTTCTGTGCCGAGTGATTGTGAGGTTATGCACGAGGGGACATGCCGTGCCTTATGTTGTTCATTATCTGTTTGAGAAGTTAAATTCCTGCCTTTATCTTTACATTTCAGTTATTACCCTGTTCTACCGTGCTAGCATTTTGTTACCCCTTTTACCCCCAACATGTTCTCCCCATATCTGTCTTACTTGCTTATTTCCGTCAACATTTTTTCCTGTTATTATATAGAATTGCACAGGTACATATATTGTTGTCGGTCCTAGCCTCGTCACTACTTCGCCGAGGTTAGGCTCGGCAGTTACTCAGTACATGGGGTCGGTTGTACTGATGTTACACCTGCACTTATTTATGTTGTGCAGACTATACAGCCGGACCCGGTGATCACTGACGGTCGGAGCATCTCATCAGTTCATACATGAGACATCGAGGTAGACTCGCAGACGTTCGTGGGCCTTGGCGTCACCTTCTACTCTTCACTTTCAGCTGTGTCTTACTTTATATTTCAAAGACAGTCCTATGTACATATTTTCAGACCTTTGTTTTAGTAATCTCTTAGACAGTTCGTGAGTATGTGACACCAGTTCTGGGATTTGTATATGTGTTTTATTTCGAAATTGTTATGTTATATTTTGGTTATTTGTTAACCTTCACATTGCGGACCATCGATGCCTTAGTTATCTTGTTCGTTTTAGTTGTTAATGAGTTTTATTTAGCTCAAACGTTGGCTTGTCTAGCGGGTTCGCCGTTAGTCGTAGTCATGGCCCGAAGGTGGGATTTCGGGTCGTGACAAACAATTAAAGCATGTAATAAGTAATAACATAGAATACATGAAGGCAGGATGTAATTGAGGACAAACAATTAAGTAGCCCACCCCGCAGTGCTCAACAAATGACATCGCATATACACTCATCACTTTGCATTAACGTCGTCCCTACATATAGGTTAAGTAGCAAATAGACCAATCAAGTTCTAATTCCCTCAAGTCAAGGTTAACCACGACACTTACCTCTTTTCGGAATCAAATCAACAATCTACCATGACTTTTCCTTTAGACCAAGCTTCCAAACCAACCGGAATCTAGCCAAATATCGTTCAAACAATCCAAAACAAGCTTTAGAAATTACCACCCGGATGAAAAAGGTTCAATCTTTTACTAAATTGAATTAGTCAACAAAAAGTTAACCCGAGATCAGACCAAATTCCGATTAGCTCACCCCCGATCTCGGATATGTGATTTGTTTCGATATGCAACCTCAATTCTAGGTCTAAATCTCAATTTTACAAAGCTTCTAAATTCTACCCAAAACTTCTAATTTCTACCTTGAAATTCATAGATTTGATGAGGAAATTTATAAAAAGTGATTGGAATTGATGAAAAACAAATTAAAGTTACTTACCAATGATTTTGGAAAGAAAATACTATCAATAAATAACCTCAATGGAGTCTATGGTTGAAAAATGGTGTAAAATGAGCTAAATCCGAATATTCTAATTTACCCAGCTGCAGATGTCGCCATTGGGAACTCTTGTTCACAATTACGGCCATCGCAAAAGAGAACGAGTGATAGCAAAGGGGATCAGTGTCCTAGCCATGCAGTCATATCAAATGCGACATTCCCTTCGCATTTGCGCGGGTCCTCCAACTTGCAAATGTGGAAATCCTTCGCAAAAGCGAAGCTAACACCCAGCGTGCTTGTATCGCAAATGTAATGAATTCTTTACAAAAGCGAAGACCAGCCCCCAGTTCCTACTTCACATTTATGAGCCTGATATCGCAAATGCAGGCTCGCAGTTGCAATCAGGTCCCCCCAAATGCGAGACCTGCAACTTCACATCGGCAGAATTTCAAACAGTTCATTTCTCCCAAAACACATTCAAAATTCACCGAGTCCCCCGAGCTCCTAACCCGAATATTCACACAAGTTTAATAACTTCATACTCGCTTGCTAACGCAAATCATCAAAATCAAGAATCGATCATCAAAACTCGAGATTTTCAACTTAAAAACTCAACTTTTGCCAATTTTCACATAATGCGTCGAAACGCCCTCGGGTTACCTGGGACCCCAACCAAACATGTGCACAAGTCCAAAAACACCATACGAACCTGTCGGAATCGTCAAAATACTGATAATATCGTTTATTAAGAATGTTGATTGCGGTAAACTCAAGCGTCATTTTAAGTCAAAAATTACATTTTCTTTTAAATTTTACATAATAGCTTTTCGGAAAATGACACAGACCATGCACACAAGTCATAATCGTCAAATAAAGCTACGGGAGATCTCAAAACATAAAAAGGAGCTAATACTCAAAATGACCTATCGGGTCTGTTTGCAAAAAAAAATTAGCATACGAAAAATAAACTGCAACCACAAAAGAATAAAGTGATCTATTGATAAACATTGCAGGTTACAACTCTGTTTATCACTTGATTCTTCCTCCGAATTGTTCTGCCTTATTCGAGGGCTGAATCAGCGTATTCTCGAACATAGGATGAGGACCTCTCTGGATTATTTAATCTCCATGAAAGTCGATCATTGTATAGATATTCTTCTTGAAGTATTTGATTATCAAGAAGAACATCTATTGATCACGACATTATTTATGCCTTGATCCCTTTGTGAATATCCCGAGAATTTATGGGATTTTTTCGAGACCCTCTTCAAGGGAATATGTATCTCTTTATATAGGTGTGCGTTAGGGTTTAGAGTAGAGTAACTTCCAAGAAACCCTAATAGACTCCTATGATTTCAAGAGTCATGTAGTATCTTGAATTTAGGATTTAGCTTGATCCTTTCAAATTTCGATGTCTACAGGGTCGTCACAAAAAATATAGCTTTTTGACAATAAAAATATATACAATCAGTAATGTAAAAATACCTCAACAAAATTAAAACATCTAAATTTTCTAATCTTGAAGTTAAAAGAAAATACACTAAAAATGTTTTAAAATTTTTAAAAATAGTTAAATAGGAAAACCTACCTCTATCGAGGAGGAGGAGGAGGAGGCAAAAGAGAATACGTAAAGGAGAGAAAAATGAGGAAGAAGGGTTTTCAACCAATTTATGCCACTGATTGCTCGAGTGATTCCGTCATTAAGTATGTTGGTAATTAGTTACTAAATTATGTGTCGGTGCCTATATCTTGTCGCCAATTTTTAAAAGTTGATGAAATTATTTTATGGTCAACGCACACATTATCCTCCCCAGACTCCACTTATGATATTACATTGGGTATGTTGTTGATAAAATATTGTGATGGATTCCGCCAGAATATATTTATATTACTTTGTTGTCCCTGAGGGAGAATAATGTCCAAGTTTTCTAAACGTTTTATTTTTAATATTTGGAGAACTATTCTTAATTTTCAAGGTTTTGTGAGTAGTAGTAAGCTTAAGAATGTTTTTCAAATTACGAACTGAAGATATTCGTCAAGGCCATCGCCTGCTTTATGAGTTAGTGCCACATAACTATCCTTCTCAAGGGCGGAGCTAGCCTTTCGGTTGCGGACCGAACCCAGTAACTTTGGTTCAAATCTTGTATTTGTCTTAAAAATCCATTGAATTATACACAATTATTAATGTAGAATCCAATAGCTTAAACATATTAGAATTCTGAACCCATAAGCGTCCAGTGTACGCTTAAGCCCTGAAGCGAGGCTCAAAACATGTTGAGCGCTTTGCCTCGCTTAGCGGGCGCTTCAGTATTGTCATCAAGGCTCTAAAGGCATACTTTTCCTTGCCTATGAGCGTAATCGGCGCGCTAAACAATTGATATTTCACTTTATCGTAAATTTTCTTTAATTTCTTTATTCATATATTTGGTATTTGCGCTTATAGATGTTAATCTTGAATTACACACATATATTTGTAGTTTCTCCATTAGCGCCTTTCTTCATAAAAGCCCACGCTTTTTTTACGCTTTGCACTTAAGGCCCCAATAGGCTTTGGAGCATTTTTGCGCTTTTCGCCTTTGATAACAGTGTAAGCGTCATATCCTGACTCCGTCTCTAATTCCTTCTCCTTGGGCATTGAAGGAACCAATCCATGATTTCACATGCGTGAAATGCCTGAAATGTTACTAGTTCCTTATATGTTCTGTAGAGCCAAGATCCATTGTACTAACTGTAGTATAGGGTACGCCGATCGTAAAAGATATTTTCCACCTATTTTTGTATGGTTATTTTGCATGCACTTTCGCCAGATGCTAGTATATGAGATCAGTAAAAAGAAATGAGGTATAGTAATTTTGTAGCAATACAGTAGTTATATAACTCAAGATATTTAGTACATTTTCATTCTCAATTTTATAATGCTTTTTATGGCCTTGTAATTTTACCGTGTAAATATTTGTTCATGGATGAAAATTTCGAAATAGTTTTTGAGGCTGTTTTTGTTGTTTTACCGTGTAATAATATCTAAATAAAGAATTGGAACAGCTCCTAAAGCCTCATTTATGTTGTTCGACCATATTCAACCATTTTAAGTAATAAACTTAGGAGTGCAAGAAAAGGTTGCCAAGGAAGATAAAGGACCCAATTAAGACTCTTATTTTGTTCTTACATCATAAAGATTTTAGTTGTGATTCATTTAGACTATAGCGAATGATATTAACCTAGCTAATTGTATGTTGTCCTATTTTAATAGTATGTTTTGGGGGGTCATGTTTTATTACTTGACTATATGCTTAAGATCTCTCATTGTGTGTTAAATTTCTTTTCATTTCAGATTATTTGATTGACTATTTTTCACTTCGTAATTCTAGATACTCTGCTCCCCTCCCCTTTTGTACATTAATGCATGCACACGAATTGTTACTTTATAAGAAAACCAAAGAATGGTTTGGAGGCTGCTGTGTGGATGCTATGGTTAGCTTCCTATGTTAATTTTCCAAATGCACGACTTCGAGTGTATTTAAGACATGCAAAATATGTAATTCGAATTCGAATCTGAACTACAAATGTATCAAGCCATCTATAGGAGGATACAGGAACCTGTAGTCACTTGTAATTGTTAGAATGTTAATGCTTTACAATTAGTTGTAGTATATATATATATCTATATAATAGAGGGCCCTAATACAGGTTACGTGACACTCTCATTTGACAGAAACTTTATTTTTCTTTCTATGTGATTTTTTAGGATTTTCTCTGATTTTCCACCATCAAAAACCAAAAGTCACAGAATACGAAAAACATACAAAGCTTCAAAAACAGCGGTTTCTTTTCCAACAGATTCTTTACTTTCTCTGTTCCTTCTTCTCTCTTTCTCTGTATTCATCCTCTTTATCTTTCCATTTTCCTTTTGTCCTATTTGCTTCACCTTTGTTTATTTACTTAATTCCTTAGCTAATCTCTAAATTCTTTCCTCACCGCTATTTCCAATTGCATTTTCCAGTTACTTCTGCTTTGATTCTTGATTCTGCTTCGTCTTTCACTTACTCCTTTGCCAGCGCAGAACAAGTGGATAACAACTGCGCATTTTGACGCCCATGAAGTGTTCGAAAATATGCCCCATAGTTGAACTTGCCCACGGATTCAGGAAATGCTGTAAATTTACTCAACACTTGCCGGTCTGTAATCTTTTCAAAGTTAATCTTTACCAACTATGCTTTCTTTGTATATCTTTTCAGCATTTTAATGTTAGACCATTGAAGTTTAACAATTCAGTTAAGAACATGATTTATTTTCCTTTTTAGGTTGATAGATGGTGTGCAAACTAACAAAAGGCCGTCAAAAGATTCATGACCTTCTCCATTCGTATTTGAGGTACGCCCCAAACATTCTTAACTGTTATGCTTTTTGCACAATTGATAACCATGAGTATAAAGATATATAATATACATAACTTTTTCAAATTCGATAACTAAGTGTGTGTCTGATATGGAGTACAAGAATTTTGCTTCACTGATACTTTAATGGTAAAAGAGTTCGTCAACAATGTTGATTATAACTTACTGATATGGAGTTTGGACTATAGTATTAGATTTTCATTGTAGCCTCAGATATTGGTGTTCAAAAGCATTACGAATTAATTTTCAAAATAAGATCGTCTCGATGCAGAACTGAGACACGTAACTTCGAAGTTTAAAGGAAAAAGAATTCAAGATCAGAGAGCATTGTAGGGGGAGGTTATAAAATCAATAATACTCTAAAATCACCAAGAACCAAACAAAATCAATATTTTTCCTATAAAAACTTATGATATTGCCGAAATTTGTTATGCTCTACCAAGGTTGTTTCCTTATTTTGATTACAACAATATGTTTTCCTCTCAAGAACACGCACTTGAACTAACTTGAAATCTGTAAGAGAAGTCGCAATAAGAAACTTCTAAAACTTTTATTAGAAATTTAACCTAAATGCATGTAGAATGTTTTGTATTTAAGAGAACGATTTTTTCTTTGCAGGGACCAATAACATTTCCAAATGAGTATTAAGGCTAGAATATCGGATATGTTAAATAATATAGACACTCACGACACAACTTTATGTCGCATAAATGATTGCTTAATTGCTCTATTGTAAATTGGTCGTTATTTATCCCTAATTAGTAGCAAATTTTTTATGCCTTCTTAACTCAACTTGATAAAGATTTATCGTATGTGTATATAATTTATTGATGGGTGAAGAAAATTAAAGAGGAAGAAAACTAACTACCCTGCAATTCATATCCATGCAAATAACAATTTGGAAAAGAAACTGAAGAAAAAACAAATGAAGATTAAGACTCACCAACGGTCGTTGCAGCGATGAAGAGATGAGCGAAGGTAGTTAAAATACTAAATCGATATCTCAGAAATAATGCTAGAAATAAGAGAGAAAAAGAAAAGTACAAAAGCCAGAGAAGAAGATGCTCACAAAAATGCACATATGAGACGCCATAGGCAGAGTTAAGTGCCATCAATCATTATTAATGGTTAGGGAAGATTTTTATATTTAATAGTGATGTCTGATGACCATTGAACTTAATTTTTATGTCTATAAATATTGATAATAGTTTACTCATATGGAGTTTAGACTATATTTGGTTTTCATTGTAACATCTGATATTAGTACTGGATAGATCCTGTTATTTCTTATTTTCATTTTATAATATAGAATTCTTGCTATATTAGTATTATTATATTGTTATCTTCTGCTGGAAAACCCCAAAAGCCTCATTAACTTTGACTGTTTCTTGGTGATGTATAAATGGATCTTCCGCTCATCCATTCCTCTTCTTAAAGTCTGAATTATGTGTTATGTTGAATCTGTCATTTTGTTGACTGGTTGGATTATCCTCTTGCCTGACTAGGTATCTGGCATGTGATGTTGCAGCTCTTTAAGAAGTTGTCATTCGTGTAGTCATTGCTTTGGCTTAAGATTTTGTTTAGTCACAAATATGTTTAATATTTTGTTAGGTAATTTAGCAAATATTTGTTCCTTTTCCTTGGCAGTGTTTTCCTTCACTCTATATTTGACTTGTAGGAAGCTTATTTAGGTGGTAATAACCTTCAATTTTCAGATTGCGTCTATTATTTTATGGAAAACGTGCAAATGTTGTATGACATAAATTACTTCCCGATAAAGACACGAAAAAGATGTTGGATCGTGTATTTTTTTCTTGGGTCTCATATAGCGGTTCTATATAAATTAAAATTTACAATACTCTTTCTAATGAATATTGAAAATATACCTGCTTTGTGCGTAGTGTATAATTTTAAACCAGAAGGACATCGGACATTTACATCACTTTATTGGGGAATGAAGCGTGTAATGTGCTTAGATGTATGGTTCTACCTTATAATTGAGTACCACCAATATAACACAATGCAAGTTGTTTAATTGCCACAAGGTTAGTGTATTCATCTTCTCGAGTTATCCTTCTGTTCTAGCATTTTATTCCCTAATCACAATTGCGGTAATTTGAGATTATGGAAGTAGAGCTTTCACAAGATTATCATATGGATGCTTATGGGAAACATATAGTCTTCCTCCCTTGAGTTTTAGTTATTGACTATGAATTTTTTTTATGCAAGGGAAGTAAGTAAGGTTCACATTATCTTTGCATGTGTATGGAATATAATTAAAATTTGTCAATATTTATATATAAATATAAAGTTAAAAAATTAAAATCTAATGCGGAACCTCCCCATGCTCAGGGGTGTACTATTTATCTCATTTTCTTTTTAGAAATTTCCCCGTCTACATGATTCTTAAATAAACCCAGAAGAAAAAACACATCACTTTTGAATTGCTTTACAACTTCTTATTTTTTTAAGTGTTTATTCAATCAGTTTGTGTTTCATCAACTCTCGGTATATTTTTGTTTCCACATTATTACCTCCACTTAATAGATGTAAAAAGTAAAGTGTCCAATTAAGTTCTCAAATAAAGTATAGATATCTATCCTGAAATGCAAATTTGGTTCCTTACTTCTTTGACGAAAATCAAAATAAATATGTTAGGAATTATGTTAAGATATGTTTTCCCTACAATTATAAAGAATTTTAGCTTTCTGATTTGTCTTTAACTATTACAACTATTACATATATTACATTTAAAATTTGACTCGGACAGCTGGATTAATTCATTGGTTTATAAATATATTTTATCTTCATATTTGACTGTAACCCTAAACCCCATTGCAACCACCAAAACTATTTCTAAGTCATTTGTTTAATCAAATTTCGTATTGTCAAATGTTCATATTAATTTCCTCTTTCCAGGTTTTACAAATCACTCTTTACGACCACGTTTTACTTCTCTTAGTCAGCAGTGGCGAGCAACACTAATCTCCCCATTTTATGCTTTCTGATTTCAACTTCTCTTTAATTTTTATGACTATTGCTTATCAGCTTTGCTTGCACTTATTTGTATAAATTGATTAAGTTGTCGCTTTGAGGAAAGCTCTTCTCAACCTCAAAGGGTGTATCTTAATACTGGATTGGTGGACTTTAAAACCGTAAAATGGAATCACTTAACAATTATGTGAAGCTCATAGCAGGAAGTTTGGAAAATAAGATGTGCGCTAAATAAGATATGAAGGGACTGTATATTGGGGAGCTTATACAAACATGTGTAGGCTTTCTGTTAAGCATAGACATGATTTTCTCAATCTACATGTCTATTCATCAAATAAATAACACTTCTTTTAATTTAATCAATATGTATGGTCATGGATCATCAATAATGATACATCTAATGCCATTCCCATGACTTAAGCTACTCATTTGATACATTTAAACCACTTCTCAATTGGTATTTAACTTCGAGAATGATTGTGATAAAGAAATTGTTTACGAAGGCTGAATGCTTTTTGGACCTCTATCTATACTTTGGTGGGATGTTCTGAGAGGCGGCGCATTTGTGAATTTTCATGGTTTTATATAGCTTTAAAGATCTAATGTGAATGGAACGTTTCAAATTAATCTCATCCTTTGGTGAAATGCTCATGTGTCCTATTTTGAAGGCTAAACAAATCCCTTTTTGTTTCAAAGAAAATGTTTTACTATAAGTTTTAATATTCCTCCTCAAATTTAGAAATTGAATTTATATTTTTAAACAATCGCGCGAAGCGTGAGAATTTCACTAGCTTTCTCTATATATGTAAGACAAATAGTACTTAAAGTGCTCTTTCACTATTTTATATTTTTTGACTTCATCTTTTTCCTCGTAAAATAATTTGTTTATTGATGTAAACAAGGGACCACCTATTGTATGAGTGGTTCTCTATAAATAAAAACTTAAACAAGTGTACGGATGCAACAAGTTTCTACTCGTCTTAGAATTTCTTAGGTGTTACCTAAAATTTGCACAAAGGACAGATGGTTCTTTAATATTTCCCAACAAACTTTCTCATGACAAAAGATTCTTCCCAACAAATTTTTAACAGTTGTAGAAGCTCTTATATTTCATATTTTACCAAATAGCTTACATGAATATTAGAAGCTCTTATTGTTTTCTCAACTTTAGGCTGGATAATTAATCTTTAACTATTCTTGTTGTTGTGGATTCAAAATATGATTCAGAGCCTTGTGGATAGACTTTGAAGTTGTGAGTAGAAAATTGTCTAACATTGCAGTTGCAAAGAAAGTGTGGAAGCTGATATTGGAAGAGTCACAATTTCCCGGGAAAAGAAAAGTTTAAGAATTTGGAAACACACATTGCCCCAAGGGTGTAGTGTAGTGGTCAATATAGGTCTCAAGAAGACAAATATATAACCTTATTTCTCATGTTTATCTAAGCAGTGGGAGGAGCAAGTTACTCAATCGAGGCGCCCACATGTTGACGCGATCACTAGCATAATAAAAAAGAATTCGGAAACACATTTCAAAACCATAAATTCAAAAGCTTGAATTTGAAAAAGAATTGCAAGTTCGAGTTAAACTATCCAAATAGATTTTCAAAAATAATGACCTGCGAGTCACATTCAAAAATTCCATAAAGCAAATGCCATCTGAATTTATGCTATCAACCATTTCTCAAGATTTTATTACATTGTTATTTTTGTATGTGTGTGAACTTTTTTACAAGAATAAATGCACGTTGGTGCCATTCGCGTAGAACATATAGTAGGGCACCCTAATTTTGGTTACAAGGATTATAAAAGGGTAATTGTTGGAATATTAGGTGCAATTTCAATTATTTTTAAAAAACTATGTTGCTTGTATGTAGGTGATTGTTCCTTACTTTTCAAATTGGTACGACTTAGAGCGCGTGAAACTCATAACTACCTCGTAAGGGCGTTGAGACCATAGCATGTTACACGAAAGCGCCACTTTGTCTGTAGTGTTGTCACACAGCTGCCCGCCTAGAAGAGTAATTCGTTCTGTAGTGTTGTCACACAAGACAAGTACGCCGCTCGACTGCTAGCCGGACGAATCGAAATTATCTTCCGGTCAACTGTCCACCTAGTCAAATGCAACAAACACAGTAGAATCACGCAACACACGTTGTTGGTGTGCTTCTCATGTAAAGTTTGTTAGAAAAGAGCAAGCTATTTCGAAGGAATTTGTGTCTTTTCTTATGATGACCGCTCATCTAGTCTATGAAAAGCAAGAAATGCAGTAATCATACTCGTCGTGAGGTATCTACCACTTTCAATTTATCTAGTCTTTTGAAAATAAGAAATGACGTATTCCTACTTATTGTGAGAGGCATCTTCCTCTTTATAATTGAAGAGTTCGATATCTTTTGTCACTCTCAGAGATTCAATCTTGTCCCGGCTATAGTAACAGATCTAGGTAAAGCAAATCATTAACTAGGTTTTTTTTAGAGAGAATGATGATTGTTCTTGAGACAACACTAGAGTTGTGATTTGTACTTTTTTTGTTTTAGTTTATGTAAATGCACTTGACCGAACACGGAATTTAAGAAAGAAAGACTTTTTAAACTTGTGTTATTAAATATGTTGTAATATTTTGTGGTTGTAGGCCTCTCGAAACTTGTCATTTGTGTGGTTATGATCACTTCTCATTAAAGATAAAACGGAAAAGGGTCTAATATGTCCCTCTACTATGATTAATTGTTTAAAGTTGTCCCCCGTTATACTATTGGGCCATAAAACTCTCTGTCGTCTTACTATCCTAACAAATCTATCTTTAATTAGACGGAGGTGACACGTGGCACTCATCCGTGCCCTTTTTATATCTGGGCATATATTAAGCGACCCGCTCCACAAAACACATAACCCGCAACCCCTTTTATCTTATTTTAAAGTATTTTGTCATATCGGATCATCTCCTTCACCATCCGAAATTTCTCTTGGAAAAACCAATTCCCAAGCTCAATCACCATTTTCCAAAAATAATTTATTTCACTGTGTAAAACCATTCTCATCAAAACCCATCAATCTGTTTTCTTTCTTTTCATCCATAATCACAAATTCCACCATTTTCATGACCAAATCTATATATTCCAACTCAAAGAAAATCCAAACCGCTAATGTTTACCAGAGATTGCAATTTTTACCAGAGATTTGGTCGACCTCACAGCTTTTCTTGATGCATCGACTGGGGGAAGAGTTTTTCCTTCTCCTGTAAGCTTCCACCATCTTCTATAAGACTCGGACTATTCTGACCACATGCTCTCTTGGATTTTGAATTATGGGAACAATAAGTAGAAAATTTTGCAATTTAGTACTCAATCAACTAATGTTTTTACCAGAGATTGCAATTTTTTGGTTATGAAAATGGTAGAATTTGATCATCTAATTTAATCACTCTGCAACTCACCAAACCCACCATTCAGTTTTTCTTTTTGTTCATCCCGTCATCTTAAAATCCACAATTTTCATAACCAAAGTTTTATTCCAATTTTAGGAGGGGAGGTACTTGCCTAGGTGCGATAAAAGGCCGCCGAAAATTCCAATTTTAGGAGGGGAGGTACTTGCCCTGTTGTTGCAATAAAAGGCTGCCGAAAAATTCTTCGGCAAGATGCCGACCATACTCCATGGTCAGAGTTTCAGCTATAATTTTGTTTCCCTTCTGGATCTGGTAAATAAAAAGAACATATGACAAAGAGAATAATGTCTCGCCGGAAAAATTATTTCCGGTCAGATCTAGTAAATTTCAAACCCAAAGATTCTTCATGGTTTCCGGCGAATTCTCCAATAGAGATTCCAGCCATTTTCCGGGGATTTTGTATTCCAGCCATGATCGTCGTACCTCTCTATTCCAGCCAATAGAAATTTCTTCACCGGTATACCAAAGGCAAGTTGAGGAAGAGAGAAGAGTGGAGGAAAAGAGGAGAGAAGCGGGTGAACTTTGGGTTGGATAGTGGGTTTTTCTTTAAGTGAATCGGGTTAGAAAAAATGAAAAAGGGTCAATTTAATCATGTGCAACCACGTGTCACCTCCGTCTAATTAAGGATAAATTTGTTAGGATAGTAAGACGGCAGGAAGTTTTATGGTCCAATAATACAACGGGGGACAACTTTAAACAATTAATCATAGTAGAGGGACATATCAGACAATTTTTTGAAGATAAAATGAGAAGTTTAAGTTAGATTGTTTTCAGAACGTTCATTTTGAACTACTAAAAAGAAAATAAGGTCATAAATAAACTGGAATGGAGGGAGTGTAACAATTCGAGAAAAATGTGTTGTATAATGTGATGATGAAAACTTTTCTTAGGTGTTGCCCGAGATATATACAAATAACATGAATATATCTTTTGTAATAACAAAAGTGTCAAGTTAGCTTCAGAATCTTGCTTGTTCCATTGGCACTTGCATATTCTCTTCAATACAATTTTGTATTGTATTGCCAATAACAACATGGAAAATTTTTGTTCATTATATTTCAAGTAACATGAATGTAACCAAGGTTATCAATCCTAAGATAAGTGAGCTTACAAAGGCTGTTTTGAATTTGCTTCACCATGATCGAAAAATAGTTTCTAAATTTGCTTCATGATGATCGAGAAATACTATTTTAAATAAGCATCTAATTTTGTCAAAGGTGAGGTCAATCTAAAATCTGAAAATTCTAATTCAGAGTTTTGGTAGTATGTCTCTACCTTTAGTGTTAATCCTTGCAGGTCTCCTCTTTTATATGTTTAGTTGCTCCTGAAGTCTAATTTATTTTTTGCCTCTGCGAGCAACATTTGAGCTCCTAAGTACGAGGTACTAACCCACTGCAAACTTTGTCTTTGTTTAGTGATCACGCTCAACTATGTCTAATAAAAGATTAAGCGGGCGTTGCAAATATAATCTGAGTATTTTGCCCAGAGTCGAATCCCACAGGGAACTAACGTATCAAATGTTGTTGTTAGACTACTAGATTCTCAATAATCAATTTCCCCAAAGGTTATGAATATCACTTTTTGGTATTTGTACTACTACAGCTGAAGAAATTAAACAAACTAAAAGACAATTAATCTTTAGATGTAATAGATGCGATAAAGGTCTAAGGTTATGGTTTCCCCCGTTAATGAAATCCCTTCTTGTATATTTCCTATAGTTTTGGTTTAGTTATCTCTATCAATCACGAACACTCAGTCTATCATAAATCTCTCTCAAGTAATTATGATAATCTACTAGACACACTCTCTCAAGTAATTATGATAATCTCTCAAGTTACGCTAGCTAAATTGCATTACAGTTCACTTTAGATTGCACCCAAGGTATTGTTATCTCTAATCCAACCTTTAAACCCTCGGTTATGGATCTCTCCTATACTCCGGGAGTGATGTTGTTCAACAATTACCTAAATATGCACTCTCTCTCGAGTAGATACACACTAAATAGGAACAACTAATTGAGGGCCTTTCAATCAACTACAAAAAGAACGTAGTTGAACAAATAGAGATTGAAAACCAAGAAAAACTATATTTAAGATAACAATAAGTTCATCATCAACGGGTTCCACCAAAATCTTAGATTAAAGAAGTTAGCTACTCATGCTCAAACGCAATAAAAACTCAAAAGAAATCATAATTCTCAAAATAAAGGTAAAAGAAAGAGAATAGAAAAACTTTAATTGTTGCTTGTCTTCCCACACTTGTTCTTGCCTCCTACTTGAGTCTAAAAATAAGCTTGGTCCTCTCTTGGGCGAGTTTTGTAAGGTTTAAATAGGGTTAGGCAAATTATTCCCATTTTTTGCACTTTGGTCTTTCAGTTTTCTGACTTCTCAGTACTCGCCCGCAGCCGCGGCAGGAACGCAGCGCGACTGCAGTGAAACACCCAAGTTCTGAATCTCGCTGCCTTGCCCACCGCGCTCCAGCCGCGGTCAACCGCGGTCGCGGTGGGCTCCCTTCCAGCAATCTTTGCCTTTTTTCTTGTTCTTTTCTCACGGGTTCTTCTCGATTGGCCTTAAACTCACTTAATTGGCTCCAAAACGCTCCAAAGTATCTCCCATCATAGATTATATCCTGCAAAGAATAAAAACACTAATCAGAGCATTTTGTTATCATTATTTGCACTCAAAACATAATAAAATATGGTTCATTAAGGGTGAAAATATCATCTAAATCGCCTACTATCAACACCCCACACTTAAACCGTTGCTTGTCCCCGAGCAGCAAATCCACACTCTAAAGGCCTAATCTTCTCAAGCATTTCCCTACGGTGTCACACCACGAACATTTTACAAGCATTGTACCTAGCCGTGTAACATCTATGCCTCAAGCGGCCACTCTCACATGCCATGCCATATTCTTACTTCCTCAAAGTACTCTACACAGAGGTCAAGACTTACCTTTCTATCATGAATCACATACCCTCACATCACACAATCGAGAGTAGTTCCACCAGAGTAATATTAGGAACAAATAGGAACTTAAAGTAGAAAGAATTCACTCACTCTCGGAAAGAATATTCATATGCCACAAAGATACACCATATGCTTTCCCGTAGTGTAATACTCTACTAATCGAGTCCATTCAGTCTAAGATCAATTATGTCTTCATTTTGTTGCATTGTAGGCTAAGGGACAGGTAGGATATATTTAGATATAGTGACTAACCTCCCTAAGCACTTTTAATACAACTACTGTAACTTTCAGCCCATTCTTATGTTTGGCCAGAATTTCCACCACTCTCTTTAGATTACCCCAAAATTTCATTAGGTGCACATTTTTTTCTTCAACTCACCACTAATCAAGGACTATATTTATTCATTGTCCTTCTTTCTTCCTATTTTTTTTTCCAATGGTGTTCATTCTTTAATGCTTCGCACCATTCTTTCTATTTCGTTGATTCCACTCAAACACCAGACCACCACCCCACAGTTAGACTTTTACATGTTCTCTACAATTCAAGTGCTTATATGAGGTATATGGTTCAAACAAGAAGGCTATTCAAACAATTGGGTACGGTTTGTAATGTGGTTGCCAACAAAACAAGCTTATAAGCTCAAAGGGGTTAACTATGGTGAATTGCAATCAGGTGGATACATATTTATGTCTGGCTTAACAAAGAAATGCCTATGTCACTTCTAAGACTGAGCAAACTAGTATTTTGCTTTGCACACACACGGTAAGTTCTAGGTATCAAATGTGGACATAGAGTACAATGCAAAATACCTTACACACACATAACACATAATTCACTCCAGATTGGTTCATCAAAACACTCCACTGAGCATTGATAACTAGGATTTTTACCTTGTTTTCCGCCCTTCTATGCTTAGGTTTTGGTTATATTTATACACAAAGTAGCCCCGAAAGCTTATATGTTGTGCTTGTTGCAGGATTGAACCAAAAATGATGACATTGAGTCAAGAATATGCTCAAAACAGGAGTGAATCTTGCACAAGTACCAAGAACAACAAAAGTGACCAAGGAAAATGCCCACCGCGGTCGCGGTCCATTCTTCGCGGACTGCTGTGGTAAACTTCAGAGAAGTATTCAAGGCAGCATATCCCACCGCGGTCATGGTCCATTCTTCGCGGACCGCAGTGGTGAGATTCAGAGAGGGGCATTCCAAGCAAAAAGCCACCGCGTCCGCGGTCCAATCTTCGCGGACCGCGGTGGCAAGATTCAGAGACCTTCATTCAAAGCCACATTCCACAGCGGTCCGCGGTCCAATTACCGCGGTCCGCGGTTCAGAGGTTCAGAGAAGTTTGATTCAAGGCACATACTCACCGCGACCGCGGTCCATTTACCGCAGTCCGCAGTAGAGCACCTTCAGAGACTCAAGTCATAGCTTCAGTCATCCATCATGGACCGCGGTCAATTTTGTGCGGTCCGCAGTAGCCCCGCAGGAGCATTTTTGTCCAGATTTTCGGCTCAGTATAAATAGCTTATTTTGTAATATTTTTAGGTTATCTTGTGTAATCTTTGAATTTTCTGAACGGAAGAGCACGTGAATAGATAGTTTTTCATCTTTTTAGCTTATTTCTTGCATTTTTAACATTGAACCCTTGAGTTTATTGTTAAGAATCATTAATATGGGTTCTATTACATCTCTTTCATTGAATTTATCTTTGATTATGAGTGGCTAGACCCATTAGCTAGGGTTGTGGCTCAACCCTAGTGTGGATATTTGATGGGTTTCTAAAATTAGGGTTTGGATGTTTATGGGTGTTTGCTATTTGGGCTAATTTAGGATTCTTATTGCTATAATTAGTGGTTGCAAACACTAATTAACCTTTCCATGACTTGGGTCCTTCTTGAGAAAGAGGATTTGAGTCTAGAAAATTAGCCTAACAAGGAATTAGGGCATTATCAAGAGATTGGTAGTCCCAATCAATTGGGTTTAACCCAGAAATGGTAAAACCCTACTTGAGCTCTAATTAACGGATTAAACCTCGAGAGAGTAATACCTTACTTGCACCTCAATTGCTTGATTAATTGACACCCAATTGGCCTCGAAAGAGGCAATTCGGGAAAAGCCACTCAAACTACCGAGAGGTATAGAGTGGGCACATCTGTGCATTGGTTATAGTTGTATCCCTTATCAACATCCTCACCTTAGAACATTAAAATCCATTAAGTATCCACCTAGGTGAAAATCGCGACCCTAGTGCCTTTATCCTTATAAGAAAACAACATCGAAACAAAATAGTTAATCACTTAGCATTTAATAGTAGTTTAATACTTAATATAGTTCAAAACACCCTATTATGAGAAGTGCAAGTAGAAACACGAAAATCTACTAGTTCACATAGACACTCACCCCAATTGTTGACTCCCTGAGGATTCGATCCCGACCTTTCAGGTAAAAGTTGCACTGCCCTTGCCTTCCTACTCTAAATAGTAGCGAGGGTGAGAGACGATCACTTTTTGGCGCCGTTTCCAAGGCGTTAAGACGGTGTTGATTATCTACGTGTCTAGTAGCGTTAAGTGTTTTTCTTTCCTTCTGTTTTTAACCTTTTTGTTTAATCTACTCAGGTAAAAAAATGGCGGATCCAATGGGAAATGTTATTGCGGGGGAGGAGGTATATGATAATCAAGAAGACGAAATCAATCAATTACCTCCACAAAGAAGGGGCCGACAGGCCAATCTACAAGATGATATCCCAGACCCTCCCCCACCCCTACCTCCTAGAGCTGCCCCTCGGGTCCTTCCAAATGAGGGGTATGCTAGTGTTATTTTTCCGCCGAGGATTCGGGCAGGGAACTTCCAAATTACAAACGTGATGCTCACCCTTATAGAGCAACGAGGGTATTTGACCGGAGCCGCGCACCAGAATGCCTATAAGCATCTCAAGGGCTTCGTAGATACTTGCTGGGGAAGTAAACTGACAAATGTCTCGGAGGATGCATTACGACTCATGTTGTTCCCTTTCTCTCTTCGGGGGAAAGCCCTTGATTGGCTTGAGCGTCTCCCCAACCATTCAATATCAACTTGGGATGAGCTCGCGAAAAAATTCATTGCCAAATTCTTTTCCCCGAGTCATATGGCGGCGCTTCGAGATGAAATATTGGCCTTCAAACAAGAACCCAATGAGCCCTTATATGAGATATGTGAGAGATATAGGACCATGGTTAAGGAATGTCCGAACAACGACATGACTGAAACCATGATCCAACAGACTTTCTACCAAAGGATTAACACTGTGAATCAATGTGTGGTCAATTAGTTGGCCGGTGGAAATTTTATGAAGTTGATTTATCCCGAGGCATGTGTGATTCTAGATGAGATGGTCGAAACATCATCGTCTTGGCAAAGTAGAGCTAATGTGCCTCAAGGAGAGACCAGTGTGAATAGTCTCCATAAAGAGCTCCAAGAAGAAGGGCAAGCAATTGCCGAGCTCACTACTACCATGACTCAACTTGCCAAAGCCCAACTCCAACAATTGCAAGGGCCGAAGTAAGTGAATGCTATGGAAGGAGTGAACATGCAAGGAAATCAAAGGAGACCTCGAGGGAACTCTAAGCAAAACCATAATGATCAAAGTGACCAAGGGCCTAGTGGGTATGGCCAAGATGAAAAGTATGATGCCCAAGATGAAGATGTGATGTATGCAAACAACTATCAAGGTCAAGGCAATAGTCAAAACAACAACCAAAGTTGGAGAAACCAAGTCAATAACCAAAGTTGGGGGAATCAAAGACCAAGAAACTGGAATAACGACAACAATGCTCGAAATTGGGGGGAAAACAACAACGATCGTCAATGCGGGAACAATAATGACCGACAGTGGGGGAATAACAATGAGGAAAATTTGAATGGGGGAAACAACAACAACAACTGGGGAAGCAACGGTAATCGGGGGTCGGGCTTTCAAAGGCCCCTGATGTACCAACAACCAAGCAACCCACCCCTATACAAATCTCAAGGGCAAAGTTCATCGGTCTCGGATATGGGTAGAATTGAAAACATGTTCAAGCAGATGATGGAGAGAAATGCAGAATCTGATGCTCAGTTGGCATCTCACAACACCTCTATCAGGAACCTCGAAGTGCAAATGGGCCAGATTTCACATGCCTTAAACACACGTCCAAAGGGTGCATTACCGAGTGATACAGTGGTGAAACCCAAGGGTAGGAACAACAACAATACCGGTCACGCTATGGCGGTGACTACAAGGAGTGGAAAAGGTGGCGAAGCAAGTACGTCGAGGCAAAAGAAGGTTATTATTGAAGATGAAGATATTCCCCAAGAAGAGTTACCGGTTGAAGTGGAACGAGTGGTGGATGAGCCAAGTGAAGGTGAGGTAAGAATTGACATACATGACAATGGGGAGGACTTGGAAAGGAATGTGAACCCGTCTAGGGTGCACATAATTGATATGCCGGAGCCGGTGACCCCACAAGCCAAGGCACCATTGCCTATGCCACCTCCTCCCTACCTTCAGAGATTGGCCAAACAGAAGCAAGAGACTCAATTCAAAAAGTTTATCGATATGATGAAGAGTCTCTCCATCAATGTTCCATTGGTGGAAGCCTTGGAGCAAATGCCTGGATACGCTAAGTTCATGAAGGACTTAGTGACAAAAAGCGGTCCATGGAGTGTGAGACCATCAAGATGACTCACCAAGTGAGTGCTATAGTTCACTCCATGGCACCGAAACTTGAGGATCCGGGTGCCTTTACTATTCCTTGCACGATTGGGAGTGCAGACTTTGCCAAAACCCTATGTGATCTTGGGGCAAGTATTAACTTGATGCTGTATTCAGTGTTTAAGACTTTGGGAATCGGACAACCTAGGGCGACTTCTATGCGTTTGCAAATGGATGACAGGTCGATGAAGAGGCCCCTAGAACTGTCTCACGACGTTCTTAACCCAGCTCACGTACCGCTTTAATGGGCGAACAACCCAACCCTTGGAACATACTACAGCCCCAGGTGGTTATTGATGATGTTCTAGTGAGGGTGGACAAGATTATATTGCCAGCACATTTTGTTATTCTTGACTGTGAGGTTGATTTTGAGGTCCCCATTATCTTGGGGAGGCCTTTCCTTGCCACGGGGAAGGCCTTGGTTGATGTAGAAGCTGGGGAACTCACGTTCAGAGTGGGTGATGAGAAGGTGATCTTTCATGTATGAAAATCTATGAGGCAGCCTAACAGCACAAAAGTTTGCTCATTTATGGACCTCGTGTCTGAGGTTATTATTTATGATGCCAGTGCTATGATCCATGTTGATGACCCTGTGGAGTTGGCCTTATTGAATCATGACGACTCCGTGGTGGATGGTGTTCTTGAAATCACCCATGCCCTTCAAGGCATGGGGTCTTATTCTTATGCTCCCAGAAAATTATCCTTGGACTTGGAGAACCGGAAGACTCCACCAACAAAGCCTTCCATTGAAGAACCTCCGAATCTGGAGTTGAAGCCACTTCCTTCCCACCTCAGGTATGCATATCTTGGTCCATCTTGTACTTTACCTGTTATTCTTTCCTCTTGCCTAACCCAAGTGCAGGTAGACTCAACTCTAAAAGTGCTAAAGAGGAGAAAGAAAGAAATCAGATGGACTCTGGCGGATATTCAGGGTATTAGCCCCGCCTTTTGCATGCACAAAATCATATTGGAGGATGGAGCAAAGCCCTCTGTGGAGCATCAAAGAAGACTCAACGAAGCAATGCAAGAGGTAGTGAAGAAGGAAATCATCAAATGGCTCGATGCGGGTGTTGTCTATCCAATTTTGGATAGCGCTTGGACTTCTCCGGTCCAATGCGTCCCGAAAAAGGGTGGAATGACGGTGATCAAGAATGATAAAAATGAGCTAATTCCCACAAGAAAGGTTACTGGATGGCGGGTGTGCATGGACTACCCAAGCTCAACAAGGTGACCCGCAAAGACCACTTTCCTTTGCTATTCTTGGATAGGCTTGCGAGCCGGACCTTCTATTGTTTTCTCGACAGGTATTCTGGATATAATCAAATTTTGATCGCCCCGGAGGATCAAGAGAAGACCACCTTTACTTGCCCATATGGTACTTTTGCCTTTTCTCGCATGCCCTTCGGACTTTGTAATGCCCCGGCCACTTTCAAAAGATGTATGATGGAAATCTTCACCGACATGGTGGAAGACTTTCTTGAAGTATTCATGGACGAATTTAGTGTTGTCGGGGATTCTTTTGATGAATGCTTATCTAATCTTGATAAGGTCCTTGCTAGATGTGAAGAGACAAACTTGGTATTGAATTGGAAAAAATTGCCATTTCATGGTGGAAGAGGGAATTGTATTGGGCCATAAGATATCAAAAAATGGCATTGAAGTTGATAAAGAAAAAATTGAGGTGATCTCAAAGTTGCCACCACCTAATTAAGTTAGAGGAGTCCGGAGTTTCCTTGGTCACGCCGGTTTTATAGGAGTTTTATCAAAGAATTCTCTAAGGTGGTAAATCCATTATGCAAGTTGCTTGAGAAGGATGCTAGATTCCATTTTGATGAACATTGTATGCATGCCTTTGAACTTTTGAAACACAAGCTCACCACTACTCCTA
Organism: Nicotiana undulata; assembly: GCA_005239495.1. Lineage (NCBI taxonomy): Eukaryota > Viridiplantae > Streptophyta > Magnoliopsida > Solanales > Solanaceae > Nicotiana > Nicotiana undulata. The sequence goes on along the minus strand of ML265218.1, from coordinate 82,759 downwards.
TCATCACGGTGCCAGATTGGAGCTCACCCTTCGAGCTTATGTGTGATTCGAGTGATGTAGTTGTGGGTGTTGTGGTGGGCCAGAGGGTGAACAATATTTTTCACCCTATCTACTACGCTAGCAAGATGATGAATTCGGCCCAAATGAACTACACGGTCACGGAGAAGGAGCTTTTGGAAATAGTCTTTGCTATGGAGAAATTTCGTCTTTACTTGATGGGTGCCAAGGTCATAGCTCATATTGACCATGCGGCACTCCGTTATCTCATAACTAAGAAGGATTCCAAAGCGAGGCTTATGCGTTGGGTATTGTTGCTCCAAGATTTTGACTTAGAGATTGTGGATCGAAAAGGGAGTGAAAACCAAGTGGCCGACCATCTTTCTTGGTTGGAGGAGCAAGGGTGACCTTGTGATGGACTTGAAATCAATGACAGTTTCTCGGATGAACAACTTCTGTCGGTGTCAATGCAAGAGATGTCATGGTTTGCCGATATTGCCAATTACCTTGTCACCGGTGTTGTCCCTTGTGAGCTCTCTTCTAATGAAAGGAAAAAGCTTAGGAGGGATAGCTTGGATTTCTATTGGGATGGGCCTTATCTATTCAAGATTTGCACTGATGGGGTCATCCGAAGATGTGTACCGGAGGAAGAACAAATGGCTATTCTTGAGTCTTGCCACTCCTCACCTTATGGTGGTCATCATGGAGGAGCAAGAATTGCTTCAAAGGTGCTAGGTTGTGGTTTCTTTTGGACTACATTGTACAAGGATGCCGGTGATCTAGTCAAAAGGTGTGATGAGTGCCAAAGGGCCGGGGGAATTTCCAAGAAAGATGAGATGCCTCTAAATTCTATTCTTGAAGTGGATATCTTTGATGTTTGGGGCATCGATTTCATGGGACCATTTGTGAGTTCTTGTGGGAACACGTACATTCTAGTGGCGGTCGATTATGTGTCTAAATGGGTGGAGGTCGTGGCTTTGCCCAACAATGAAGCCAAGAGTGTTATTGCTTTCCTCAAGAAGAACATCTTTACAAGGTTTGGCACGCCTCGTGCTATCATCAATGATGGGGGGTCGCATTTTTGCAACAAAGCCTTTGACACCTTGCTTTCCAAGTATGGTGTCAATCACATAGTCACCACCCCCTACCACCCTCAGGCAAGTGGCCAAGTGGAAGTCTCTAACAGAGAAATAAAGAGCATATTATCAAATACGGTCAATGCTAATAGGACCGATTGTGCAAAGAAATTGGATGATGCTCTTTGGGCTTACAGAACCGCTTACAAGACCCCAATTGGTATGTCGCCGTATCGGTTGGTCTTCGGGACAGCTTGCCACCTTCCGGTAGAGTTGGAGCACAAGGCTATGTGGGCCTTGAAAAAGTTGAACTTAGAATGGGATGTAGCGGCTAACCTTCGTGTGGAGCAACTAAATGAGTTAGATGAATTCAGATTCCATGCATACTCCAGTTCGTCCTTGTATAAGGACAAAATGAAGTACCTACATGACAACTGACAAGTATGCTCGAGGCAAAGAGTTCAAGGTTGGTGATTTGGTGTTATTGTTCAATTCTTGGTTGAGGCTATTCCTGGGAAAACTCAAGTCAAAATGGAGCGGGCCATTCGAAGTTGTATTTGTGACTCCATTTGGTGCTCTTGATCTCAAAAACAAAAGTGGAGAAATCTCCAGAGTCAATGGTCACCGGGTCAAACACTATCTTGGCAAGACTGATGATAGCCACGTGGTGGCACTTCTTCATCTTAAATGATCTCGGTAACATGCGTCGTGCCGCGACGTTAAATCAGGCGCTTCTTGGGAGGCAACCCATGTGTATTTATTTTTGTTTTCTTTGTTTTTCTTGGTAGAATAAGATTCATTTTTTCACTAACTGGTTTTTGGATGTTCTAGGATGATTTTGACATAGGAAATTTGGCTATGTTCAGAAAAATGGCTCTCTGAAGTTGGCACTGCGGCCGCGGTCCCTTCTTCGCAGTCCACGGTGCCCTTTTTAGCTAAATAATGAGTCTCTGAACCTTGCTCCGCGGTCGCGGTCCTTTTTTCGCGGTCTGTGGAGCCCAGTTACTGAAATGGGGTCTCTCTGAATCTACCTCACCACGGCCGCGGTCGACTTTTCGCGGTCCGCGATGGATCCTCCTCACAAGCTCAGCATCAGTACATGACCGCGGACCGCGGTCGATTTTTCGCGGTCCGCGGTGGGTAAGTGTATGGACCCCAGCCCCCCTTCTATAAATAGACCTTTAGGGATTCAGTTTACACTTTATGCACTTTCACTTCTCAGAGCATCCTTTGACTCTGTCTCACTCATCTTATCTCTGAATTGCATTTCACTTCATCAAATCCTTATCCAAGCATCTAGTAAGTGTAATTGTGATTCATTAACTTCTTAATTTCTTTATTTTCTTCAGTAATTGGTAGATTTTTATTCTCTTTTTCATAATTTTTCTTTTCTAGGATTTTTAACATGTTAGGGTTAGTTCAAAATGATCATTTTAGACCCTTGGAATCTAAATGCACTAATTAAACATGTAGGGATTAACTAAATGAACATTTGAGCATGAAAATGAATAAAATTTTGAAAACCCTAGCTTATTCATTTGACCGCGGTTCGCAGTCCTTTCTTTGCGGACCGCAGTGCTTAACCTATGCATCCTGCAACTGATGACCGCGGTCCGCGATCAATTTTCTGCAGTCCGCGGTCCCCTAGTGTATGAGATACAGGTTCTCTGATCTTGCTTCACCGAGGCCGCGGTCAAGTTTTTGCGGTCCGCGATGCTAAGTTTCAGAGAGTTACATTGGTATTGGGTCCTCCACCGCGGCCGTGGTCTTTTTTCGCGGTCCGCGGTGGTTGTTTTGCAACTGTTCTGCTTCTAAGTTTTGTCTGTTAATGTCTGGGCAGCTTCTCTTTGGGTACTAACCATGTTTAAATATTTCAATATTGCAGACAATGGTTTTATCAAGAGGCGGAGGTCATAAACCAACGGGCAAGGGTGAATCATCCGGGGGGAGAGGCAAAAAAAATGATAAAACTTGATCTGAAGGTCCGGGAAGCCATGAAAAGAACAAGGAAAGCTATACGGACATTAGACAAAGCTGCTTCCCACTCGGACAGTGATTATGTTCCCTCCGAAGCCTCGTCAGAATCTATACCGGAGTACGTCGAAGACTTCCCGGAAAGATTTCGGCTGACCAATGAACCATCAGACTCTCCCCCTATCCAAGCCTCTACACACTCTGAGTCAGCTGAGGGCTCAATCTCCGGGAGTGGCCACACAAACTCTACCTCACCTACAACTTCCTTATCAGAGGAGCATTCTAGTGATGATGAAGGGGGTGAACCCCAAGTTTAGGGGGTAGAGCGTACAAGGAACCCAGATGCATGGCAGAAGAGGTTTGTAAGTGAAGCGACTTTCCTTCAGTTCAGAGAATTATGGAGCTCCAATCACTTATTTTGGAGCGCAAGTTCACAATCAAGGACTTGTTGCCCCACAACCCAGAGGTGAAGAGGCAATTCTTAGAAAGAAAAGGCTGGGACTATTTTTCTGCTTACCTTCCGGATGCCAATGAGCACCTAGTCAAGGAGTTCTACACTAACTTGTCATTTCTGCAAAAAGACTCCAAGGCTTCAATGGTGCGGAATCTCACGATACCCTTTGATGGTGAGGCACCGAACAATTATCTAGAGATGGACAATGTGGATGACTCCTTATATCAGGAGAATCTAGCAGAGAAGGATGCGGCCCAAAATTGGCTGGCTTTGCACTTAGCCAGGCCTGGGGAGACTCTTGAGTGGTTACCGGCTGGAAAGACTATCTACCGGAAGACCCTGAGCTTTGAAGCCAAAGGATGGGAAACCTTCGTGTGCAACAGGTTGGACCCAACTTTTCATGAGAACACCATGCCTCTCAATCGAGCTGTGCTTATTGCTTCCATCATGGCTGGGTTCCAAATCAATGTTGGGAATATCATGTCCAATGTCATCAATAGAGTGGTAAACGAAGGTGATAAAGCTTACCCTTTTCCTAACTTCCTTACCATGTATTTTGAGGACCAGGGGGTAGACAGGAAGCACTTTGATATAAAAGTCAAGCCCAAAGCGGACTTCTCATGGTATGATTTGCAAGATGTGGACAACCCCAAAAGGAAGTTCAAGGGTAAGTCTGTTGCCCCCACTGGCCAATCTGAAGAGCCAGTGGTGGTGGTGGAATCATCTCAGCCTCAACCTGATATTCCAGAGGGTGCACCAGGACCATCCACTTCAGCCGGTCCAGCCGTTCCTTCATCCAGGGCTTATCCTCTGATAGCCCACATGCTCAATCAGACACTGACTAGCATCAACAATTGGATGCAGGCAGCGACTTCAACGTTGTCTGTTATTTCTACATCAGTGGCAACCCCGACCCCTCCTCCACCACCATAGGCAGAGGGCCAATAGGGAGTTTTCTTTACTCTCTATCTCTCTCCCAATTTGAGCTATTTTTGGTTATATAGCATTGAGGACAATGCTTACTTTTAGTTGGGGGAGTGGCCCTATAGGTATTTTTTATTGGAGATTATGGGTTGTATAATTCAGACGATTTTTCTTTTATTATGCTTTATTTTCTATTTTGGCATGTAAATACGTTTACTATTTCAGTACTTTTATGATTTTTTACTTTTTGGTATGTATAAAGTTACTTTTCATTGTATATATTCATCCCTTTATGTATATTCGACTAATTCCCCTCATGTACATATTCATTCTATCCCACGCATTTTACTTTACACACTTTTCCATTTTATAGCTTCTTATTTTTCTTTCATAGCTTCTTATTTTGAATTTCGCGCGTGCAATAAGCCTTTGGTTTTCTTAACGCCACGATTCTTTCCGAACGTGGAATTTGTGTGAACCGGGTGGCTCTTCCCAAGGATGGATGGTGTGACAACCTTCTTAAGGGTTTGAGTCTGTTTTCCCTTTTTTTTTCTAGTTAGGGAATAAAAGGTGCCTCAAGAAAAGCTTCACTTGGGCCTAACACAGTTGCGTTTGATCCCATGGTCAAAGACAAACCGTTGTGTTTAGGATGGTGATAGTGATGATCTTGAGACTCTTGTGTTGGCAGATAATCATTAAGTGGTTCTTCGGGACCATTGTGTTACTCAAAGAACGACTAAGGTCGTTGTGGGCCCTCGACTCTATTTCTGTAGCAATCCCATAGCTTGAGTGGTGAGAAGTCGAAATTGCAAGTCCAAGTCCCGTGCCACTAGTCTAGAACTTGCCCTGAATGTTTGTCTAGGAGAAATTCTAAGTGTAGTTTGACTTGAGAAGTGACTATAGGCCCTCCTTGATCCGAATTGCATATTGAACATTTCCATGACCCACCAAAAATGAATTCCCTAGTTAGCCCTTTTGAGCCTAAGGCCCTTTCTTTCGGAAACCATGCTACAAACCTTTGCCCAGTTTTACCCTCTCTTGGCACCCGATCTTCCTTAGCACTAAGAAAAAAGCATAAGTTTGGGGGAGAGATGAGTGATGCAACAAAAGTGAAAAAGAAGGAACAAAAAAAAAAGGAAAGGCAATAAATGAACAAATAGAAGAAATAAAGGGAATTGATGAAAGAATTGTGAAATGCCTAAAAAGGAGAAAAGTGTCCTTAATGAACAAAAAGGTGTGACAGTACATCTCTCCAACCCTACAAAAGAGTTAAAATGACTCAAAGAGTCAAAAGAATGTGAGAACAAAAATGAAGTGCTTAAGGAAAGACATAGCCCACTCTGACCAAATACTTCCTACCCTTGACCAAAAGCCTTCATTAAGTGTCCACGCAAGCCCTGTATGATCTCGAGTCGAATGAAACTTATATTAGTAGTGATTTATATGAGGGGCAAGCATATAGTACTTTGAGCCGGGCTTGAGACTTCTTCCTTGATGAGAGATGAGTGAATTCTCATATTCCTCGTTCTGAGCATTACTATTCTAAAAGTGAGGTGCTTAGGGAGAGTCGCGGAGTATGAGTTTTGGATCCACACTGACCAAGGTGGTAGTTAGAGTTTCATTGATGAATCATATCAACTCTTGAAGCTCTTGTATCACACTTGAAACCATGGTTTTAAAAGGTTCAAACATTGTTAATGATTCATTTGCATTGAGGGCTATTGTTAGTCCCAATTGATGCTAATTGAGGTTACTTTAGGACAACCGGATTTTCTTGGAATCAATCATAGGGGTGGGGCTTATTTTGTTTGCTTGAGGACAAGCAAAAGCTTAAGTTTGGGGGAGTTGATAACTAGGATTTTTACCTTGTTTTCCGCCCTTCTATGCTTAGGTTTTGGTTATATTTATACACAAAGTAGCCCCGAAAGCTTATATGTTGTGCTTGTTGCAGGATTGAACCAAAAATGATGACATTCAGTCAAGAATATGCTCAAAACAGGAGTGAATCAGGCACAAGTACCAAGAACAAAAAAAGTGACCAACGCAAATGCCCACCGCGGTCGCGGTCCATTCTTCGCGGACCGCGGTGGTAAACTTCAGAGAAGCATTCAAGGCAGCATATCCCACCGCGGTCGCGGTCCATTCTTCGCGGACCGCGGTGGTAAACTTCAGAGAAGCATTCAAGGCAGCATATCCCACCGCGGTCGCGGTCCATTCTTCGCGGACTGCAGTGGTGAGATTCAGAGAGGGGCATTCCAAGCAAAAAGCCACCGCGGCCGCGGTTCAATCTTCGTGGACCGCGGTGGCAAGATTCAGAGACCTTCATTCAAAGCCACATTCCACCGCGGGCCGCGGTCCAGAGGTTCAGAGAAGTGTGATTCAAGGCCCATACTCACCGCGGCCGTGGTCCGTGGTAGAGCACCTTCAGAGACTCAGGTCATAGCTTCAGTCATCCACCGCGGACCGCGATTTTGTGCGGTCCGCAATAGCCCCGCACGGGAATTTTTGTCCAGATTTTTAGCTGAGTATAAATAGCTTATTTTGTAATTTTTTTAGGTTATCTTGTGTAATCTTTGAATTTTCTGAATGGAAGAGCACGTGAATAGCTAGTTTTTCATCTTTTTAGCTTATTTATTGCATTTTTAACATTGAACCCTTGAGTTTATTGTTAAGAATCATTAATATGGGTTCTATTACATCTCTTTCATTGAATTCATCTTTGATTAAGAGTGGCTAGACCCATTAGCTAGGGTTGTGGCTCAACCCTAGTGTGGATATATGATGGGTTTCTAAAATTAGGGTTTGGATGTTTATGGGTATTTGCTATTTGGGCTAATTTAGGGTTCTTATTGCTATAATTAGTGGTTGCAAACACTAATTAACCTTTCCATGACTTGGGTCCTTCTTGAGAAACAGGATTTGAGTCTAGAAAATTAGCCTAACAAGGAATTAGGGCATTATCAAGAGATTGGTAGTCCCAATCAATTGGGATGAACCCAGAAATGGTAAAACCCTACTTGAGCTCTAATTAACGGGTTAAACCTTGAGAGAGTAACTCTACTTGCACCTCAATTGCTTGATTAATCGACACCCAATTGGCCTCGAGAGAGGCAATTCGGGCAAAGCCACTCAAACTACAGAGAGGTATAGAGTGGGCACATCCGTGCATTGGTTATAGTGGTATCCCTTATCAACATCCTTACCTTAGAACATTGAAATCCATTAAGTATCCACCTAGGTGAAAGTCGCGACCCTAGTGCCTTTATCCTTATAAGAAAACAACATCGAAACAAATTAGTTAATCAATTAGCATTTAACAGTAGCTTAATACTTAATATAGTTCAAAACACCCTATTATGAGAAGTGCAATTAGAAACACGAAGCTCTACTAGTTCACATAGACACTCACTTCAATTGTTGACTCCCTGAGGATTCTTTCCCGACCTTTCGGGTCAAAGCTGCACGACTCTTGCCTTCCTACTCTAAATAGTAGCGAGGGTGAGATCCGATCAAGCATTCAAGTTAGTTACAACATGCAAAATTAAGGCATCTACGAGAGTAAACAAATGAGCCTAAGCGTCACACCCTAGGGTCTTTGGTGTGCGGGTGTAACACACTAAGGGATGCATTTTTGCCATTCAGCTCCTTGCCCAAAAGAAACCTAACAACTAAAAAATAAAAAGAAAACTAACTATACCCGGTTCAAGCTAAACCCTTGGAAAAGAACTTTGGTCAAAAGAAAAACCAAGGGGGAGTTACTACACTACCTAAAAAGAAAATAAAAAATCTTTTTTGTGTTTTCTTTGGACTAACTTCCCTCAAGAACAGGTCCATCGTCGGGAAGAGTCATTTTTTTTAAACTCGACTCAATACCCTCAAGAGACCCGCAGAAAGGTATCCGTCTTTGGGCCAAGTCAACACTAATCAAATAAAAACAATTTCAATTATCAACAACCAAACAAAACTAAAACTACCAACATATACAACAAAAACAATATCCCCCACCCCACACTCAAAAGATTGGCATGTCCCCATGCCAACATAAATAAAGCACAGTGAGGTAAGGAGACTTCCCTGGTGCGGCAAGTGGTTAAGTGGGGGAAGAGTTAAAAAGTAAAATAAATAAAAACAAAATTTCAAAAGAACACTTACCTGGGCGGCCAGACGACTCGCCGCGGTCGCGGTCGAGGTCGAGGCGAGGAGGGAGATTCAGAAAGTTTCAACTTCGTCGCGGTCTTGCCGCGGTCGCGGTAGATTCAGAGAGTACTAGTTTTTGCCGCGGTCCTGCCGCGGTCGCGGTGATAATGATTCAAAAAGTGCAGATTTTACCGCGGTCGCGGTGACGGTACCTCGACTGGAACTATGTTTTTCTCCCACTTTTACCTTACCATATTTTTGTCTTGACCTCGTCTTCGCTCCACATACCTCCAAGCATGCCTTGTACACCCGTTAATGGGTTAGTTGCATGTACATCAACTACAACACACACAAAAGAGAAAACAACTAAAAAGCATGGGTTGCCTCCCATGCAACGCTTGATTTAACGCCGCGACACGACGAATTGCGGCTGTCACGCCCCAAAATCGAGGGACGAGACCGGCGCCTAACCGGGTGAACCCAGTCAAGCGGACCTGGATTGCCTTTCCTGCCCAACGTATTACCCCGCGTTCATAACATGCATTATTTCGTGTGAGTTAGCCGATTTTAGTTTCAAAGTACATTTTACAACATATCTCCATTTGTTTCCTCTTTTAGCATTTCAACGATTGATATCCAAACATACATAATACATTCATAACTTTCCAACATGATCCACGGTTCCGAGTACGTACTGTTACTACCCAAAAATACATATATACACCCACGTCATGTCTACGGAGCCTCTACGAATACTAGGGATTTTACATAACTTGCCGGTAACTAGGCCCCCACTATACCTTTACAACATAAGCAAAAGAGGGTTGTATAATCCACACACGGCCCGAGGATAAGAGGGGCTCACCACAACTGCTGAAGAGATGAAGAGGAGGTACCACTATCGGCGGGCTGAGCTACCTGCTATAGAATCATCTACATCCATATAAAAGATGTAGCGCCCCCGGCAAAAGGGACGTTAGTACTGTGGAATAGTACTAGTATGTATGAACAAACTTTATCCCAAGTACAATCAACCAATACACAAATAAGAAAAAGGACAGTAATAGGACCAACAATCAAAACACACGGAAAGAGACAATCAAAGTCAACAATTTTACAATCTCTCCTTTTTCCTTTCCAACACCACCATATTCACGGGTTTCATCAATTTCATATCAATAGTGATAAAGCTCACTTTTCCATCCTTATTACCTCGGCCACCCTTATCACCAAGACCCACACCTTATTACTTCGTGTTGCGGCGCGCAACCCGACCCCGCTTGACAATTTATGTTTCATAACAACACCACCAATAATTTCATCACAACAGCAGCAACAACAAACAATTTCATTATAAGAACTTTCCTTTAAGGATCACAAATTCACATTTACAATTCAATTATTTGGGCCCAAAGCACCCCAAACTTTCATCAAGCAGGATTTTCATATACGAAGTGTTGCCATAACTGTCAACTTATTTACATCGTTTCATATCAATAACCTCAAACAAATACAAGCTTTGCACATAATAAGGTAGGCACGCCAAATCACTGTTCACAACCTCATATAACACAGTGGAGTGGCAATTAAATAAGACAGTAAATTCACATATGTTCATACAAGTACACATACCGTATGCTTGCCACAACAAGGGGATTCTACAAAGTTTAAAATTAGCCATACACACCTTGTGTCGAATTTTCCCTTTTTAATTTCTATCACAAATCACCGGACCGTCAAGCAACGTCAATCTAAATCATAATGCAACACATTCATCTTAGAATTGGGAATCATGAACACAGTTCGAACTCGCTTAGGCATTTTATCGAATGCTATACGACCCCTTAGATTTCTAACCCCTTATTTGTGAATATTAACACTAACGCACTTCCTTTTACTAGATTGCGACAATTAATGGACGTGCATGCAAGGTTCTTCACTTTTATCTTCAAGAACTCCTTTAGGGGAGTTCTACTTATTAACCAAATCCTGGAAATTTAAGGGAAATGGGGTAGGGACTTACCTCTTTAAGTGAGAAGACAATAACTCGATAATCCCCGGTCTTGAGTGATTGTGGAAAATCAAATGGATGATGTTGAAACCCTTTCTCTCAAGAACTCTCTTTCTCTCTCTCTATTCTTAGTCAGAGAATGGTTAAAAATGAAGGGGATGGGTGTTTTATTGAACAGGGGGTCGGGTTTTAAAATTAGAAATTAGGAGCCCCGACACGGAATGCGGTCAGGAATGCGATCGCATTCCTACTCTGCGGTCCGCATTCCTGTCACATAATGACCCTCAAAATGGGCCAAAACTGGGACATTCTTCCTAGGTATGCGACCACTATGCGGTCCGCATACCTGTTATGCGAGCGCATAGTGCATCGCATAACCTCCCTCGCCAAAAACCATGGTGCAAGAATGCGATAGCTATGCGGTCCGCATTACCAGAATGCGATCGCATTCTAGACCGCATAGTTGTCCTTAATTTGGGCTAAAGTCTGCCCAGGTATGCGACCATTATGCGGTCCGCATACACGTTACGCGATCGCATAGTGCGTCCCATAACAACGCAATTTCTGGAAAATTTTATCTTTCAAATCCCGGGGTACTTTTAACTCAAAATAAGTCCATTTTAAGAATTTCTACAGTTATACAACACGAGGACCTATTTGGGCATTATTTTAGACATGAAATTTTACGGGTCTTTACATCTTTCCCAACTTAAAATCATTCGTCCTCGAATGAGGATCGGTAAATCATTCGGTTTGGAAAACACATTATGCCAACCCCCAAATTTTCACTAACTCTGACATTTTCAGAAAATTTTGCCAGAGTTTCCTCTGTAATTAGGTCTATCTACCTGTCAGAGAGCCCCTGGAAACACATTTCAATTTAATGCTACATAATGCAGTTATTCTAACAACTTGTATATAGCCTTGTTACCTCAACAACTTGCATATAGTCAATTGCTTCCACATGCCATATATATACTTCAATAAAATCATTACCAATCTACACTTCTATTAATATTTTAACCATCACATGAGTTTCACATAGTTTCACTTTCTCTAACCATTTTCACACACTTCAGTTATCACATCAAATCATACATAGTTCAATTTCTTCAACAGGCTTATACATAATTTAGTCAACACCACAACATGCGTATCATCTAACTAGCACATGAATTGCACAAAATTTTAGTTTGCTATAAAGAGCTGCACATTACTCAAATAATCACAACATGCACAAATATGGCACAATTTGGGATGCTACAATATCGCAGATTTGACACAGGATCGCATTTTTCCAGCCTTTGGTAATATGACCATAACTTTGTGTAGGAATGTCCAAATGACGAACGGTTTGAAGCGTTGGAAACTAGACTCAAAAACCTTTCATTTGATAGGTTATTAATTACCTAATACCTTATATATATTTAGATATACTCGTTCAAAGTGTGGACTAGTGAAAATACCTTTGGAATTTTAGCCTATTATGAAATTTTCCCATTTGGCTTAGACTTAGGCCTCTCCTTGGACCCCATCTTACTAATTATATGACTCATACACTTATTCACAATATCCAATTCACTTGCATAATATTTAAAGCACATGAAATATTATAATTAGTCTACCTGGCACCCCGAATCCTATATTGCTTAGCAAAATTTTTCGGGGCCTTACATTCTCCTCCCCCACTTAAAATCATTCGTCCTCGAATGAGGGATAGAGCCTGACCCAAATACCTAGCATAACATATCTCTTTTCTATCCTACCTTAAGTCCCTAAATTTTGACTAACTCCCAAAATTTTCAGAAATTCGGCAGCATCTCCTTTGTAACTAGGCCTATCCACCTGTTAGAGAACTACCCAAAATCATCCTAAAAACTCATCAATAACTCGACAAAGCATCACAATGTATATAATCATAACACTAATTCTCAGCATCACAAGAACTACATTACCATAATGACACCTGAACATGGACTGCACATTTTCACATCATAACACCTATGAGGTACCTTTCAAGTCAAAACTAATTGATATACAACCAAGCGAAAACATTTTCTTTCCACGACACTTTCGGCCTTTAAGGTGGCCTCCTCGACTTACATGCTTTGCCATAACTCTTTCACGAAAGCAAATCTCAACCTATAAACTTATCTAACAAGGATGACAACTAGATACCTCGCAGAAGCTAATTACCCATTAACTTCACCTTCAATAATCTACACCAAAATGATACACACAGGATCTTCCAACTACCTTCTTAGTCATAGACATATGAAAACACAAATACATGAGAAACGTCATACTCCTAGTGCAACCTAATGGGAAATGCGCCTATGTACCCTTCATTATCAATTCACATAACATCTACCGGGGAAAATTTTGAGAATAATCGGTTCACCCTCCTGAATTCTAAATCTCTATGCGAACACCCAAACTAAACCCGTTGTGACCTTCATGATTACTCTAAGATGTACCATATAAATTGATCATAAAAGTACCTACTAAATATATATGATCACAGGGTGACTTTGACACATTTGAACCTTCAATACCAAATAGGCCAAATACAGTGAGGAGCAACAGAGTTCAAGATTGGGCTGGAATTATTCAGGAATCCATTAATGTGCTGAGCAGAGTATTTTATGAGGCTATATGCTAAGAGACATGAGGATCTATATTAACGATGCTGACATGGTTTAATCCAGGTGACTACATCAATTATCAGATAAGTGAAGCATAGTGGTAACTAGTATTCTTAGATAAGGTGGATACCATGTATGTGAACTTGAGACTTTAAAGAACTGATCAAGTAGGATACACCAATTGTGTCTCTGAGTGTAAGGTAAGTAGTTGAGCTCAAATGGTGAGACTCTTGCAACATGGGTGTGATTGAGGCCGAAAATAAAATACGTGGAATTTGATTTCACTCCCTAGCAATAAGCGACACAAGGACTTTATGCCACAAGCGCATGAAGATGGAAAATAAGTCATCTACTAATGATATTATCATAATTTGAACAATCTAACCCTTCCTAAGGCTGTGGAATGCCAGAGGTAACAAAATTCCCCATACATGACCATGACGTTGTCAATACTCCTAGAAGCTGAGTGAGCAGAAAGTCACATAACCTCATCAAATCCGACCCATTTAAGACTTTTGAAAAGGGGGCACACTTTGATTTGAAATCATGGCAATTTAAGATTAAACTTTAAGGAAAATCATTACTTTTGGAACCTATGAGACATGCCCGCGTAGCCCTAGAAAATCATCAACAATGGCGAGAAAGTACTCAAAATCATTACGAGCTAGTGTAGAATAAGGCCTCGAAGTGACCATATGAATAATTGTGAAAGGGTGAGAAGTCTTGATGCACTTATCGGAGAAGAGTAACCCCAGTTACCTAGTCACATGGACAAGCAGAGCAGGTAGATGATCGTTTAGGAGAAAATCTCACAAGGAGTGCGAGCAATATCTTTTTATCATAACAAAAGGAACATAACCCAACCCTCGATGCCATAAGGCATAAAATTAGATTCACAAGGAGAGTTACCAGATGAAAATAGATAGTAAGGCAGCACAACGAAGAACACCATTTGGAATCAACAAGCTTAAACATAGTTGAAGACATTTAGAAGTCTATAGTAAACGGGAAATTTTCCCACTCTCAGGGCGCTTGTAGAGTACATAAAGTGAGGTTAATTAAATCAGATCATATAGTTAGATAACTAGTTGAGAAATTGAGATAATAACTCATTGAAGATTACGGGTAAACAACACATTATGCAAGACAAATGAAAAGAAGGTGAGATAGCTTATAGAAGTGACATTTACATTGTAACCACTAGGAAAGGTGATAATATAAGGGATTACGAGGACCTTTACGTTTTTGAAAGAAGATCTCCGCATATAGTCACATGATGTATAACTCCAAAATTTAAAAATCCACTTATGTTTAGCAAATATGCTTCACAACGAAGCACTAACATACTAGAGATGATGATGAACAAATCAAGATCTTCACCTATATCAATATTCAGATCAAAGCAGAAACCCAAAGAAAAAGGGTCAAGAAAAGATATCTTTTTATTTTGTGCGAAAATACGATAATGGTTCATCCCTTCATTCGATGAGAAATTCTTCGGGTATAGTCCCTTGTTAGAGTTTAGAAAGGCGTGTTGGAATTGGTAATTCTATAGCTACAACTCAATTCAAGGACATGATTATAGAGCTCGATATCATAAAAGATTGCATATAAGAAAATTTGCGGTAGAGTGAATTCAAGAAATATTGGATCTCGTTCAAAGAGTAGGTGCATGCAATGGTTTGTGACTCGACATTTATTAAGACCATTCCTATGAAGTTTCTTCAATATGGATGTACGTATACAACAAGAGTACGTTGGTACTATACCGATATACTATAGGATTTGGTGGTGCAGGGACATCAATAGGGACAAGGGCACTCCCCTCTTAGCGATAGGTTCTACCAATCCCTCCACAGCTCAATACATTATCCTAACAAGCCCTTGGGCAGTCCCTTCGGACTCAATGGTGGGATCATTCCCTCCTCATGACTTCAAACACGCGGATTATGGTATCATGATTACTCATTTTGAGAGTAAGGCTTGGAGAGAAAACTAACTCCCTAACTTGAGCTCTACCGCACGATTGGAGTATCAAATAAGGGTTAATTTCCTAAATGTCCATGTAGCCCCCTAATTATAGATGTGGTCGACAACACACCGATAAGAAGGGCTCTACTAGACACGGCTCCGAGACATCCTAGGACACTTTTAAAACCTTAGGCTCTGATACCAAGTTTGTCACGCCCCAAAATCGAGGGACGAGACCGGCGCCTAACCGGGTGAACCCAGTCAAGCGGATTTAGATTGCCTTTCCTGCACAACGTATTACCCCGCATTCATAACATGCATTATTTCGTGTGAGTTAGCCGATTTTAGTTTCAAAGTACATTTTACAACATATCTCCATTTGTTTCCTCTTTTAGCATTTCAACGATTGATAGCCAAACATACATAATACATTCATAACTTTCCAACATGATCCACGATTCCGAGTACGTACTGTTACTACACAAAAATAAGTATATACACCCACATCATGTCTATGGAGCCTCTACGAATACTAGGGATTTTACATAACTTGCCGGTAACTAGGCAACGGCTATACCTTTACAACATAAGAAAAAGAGGGTGGTATAATCCACACACGACCCCAAGGAGAAGAGGGGCTCACCAATATTGCTGAAGAGATGAAGAGGAGGTACCACTATCGGCGGGCTAAGCTATCTGCTATGGAACCACCTACATCAATATAAAAGATGTAGTGCCCCCGACAAAATGGACGTTAGTACTGTGGAATAGTACTAGTATGTATGAACAAACTTTATCCCAAGTACAATCAACCAATTTACAGATAAGAAAAAGGACAGTAATAGGACCAACAACCAAAACACACGGAAAGAGACAATCAAAGTCAACAATTTTACAATCTCTCCTTTTTCCCTTTCCAACACCACCATATTCACGAGTTTCATCAATTTCATATCAATAGTGATAAAGATCACTTTTCCACCCTTATTACCTCGGCCACCCTTATCACCACAACCCACACCTTATTACTTCGTGTTGCGGCGCGCAACCCGACCCCGGCTGACAATTTTTATTTCATAACAACACCACTAATAATTTCATCACAACAGCAACAATAACAAACAATTTCATTATAAGAACTTTCCTTTCAAGGATCACAAATTCACATTTAAAATTCAATTACTTGGGCCCAAAGCACCCCAAACTTTCATCAAGCAGGATTTTCATATACGAAGTGTTGCCATAACTGTCAACTTATTTACATCGTTTCATATCAATAACCTCAAACAATTACAAGCTTTGCACATAATAAGGTAGGCACGCCAAATCACTGTTCACAACCTCATATAACACAGTGGAGTGGCAATCAACTAAGACAGTAAATTCACATATTTTCATACAAGTACACATACCGTATGCCCTCCACAACAAGGGGATTCTACAAAGGTTAAAATTAGCCATACATACCTTGTGTCGAATTTTCCCTTTTTAATTTCTATCACAAATCACCGGACCGTCAAGCAACGTCAATCTAAATCATAATGCAACACATTCATCTTAGAATTGGGAATCATGAACACAGTTCGAACTCGCTTAGGCATTTTATCGAATGCTATACGACCCCTTAGATTTCTAACCCCTTATTTGTGAATAAAAACCCTAACGCACTTCCTTTTACTAGATTGAGACAATTAATGGACGTGCATGCAAGGTTCTTCACTTTTATCTTCAAGAACTCCTTTAGGGGAGTTCTACTTATTAACCAAATCCTGGAAATTTAAGGGAAATGGGGTAGGGACTTACCTCTTTAAGTGAGAAGACAATAACTCGATAATCCCCGGTCTTGAGTGATTGTGGAAAATCAAATGGATGATGTTGAAACCCTTTATCTCAAGAACTCTCTTTTTCTCTCTCTATTCTTAGTCAGAAAATGGTTAAAAATGAAGGGGATGGGTGTTTTATTGAACAGGGGGTCGGGTTTTAAAATTAGAAATTAGGAGCCCCGACACGGAATGCGGTCAGCAATGCGATCGCATTCCTACTCTGCGGTCCGCATTCCTGTCACATAATGACCCTCAAAATGGGCCAAAACTGGGACATTCTTCCTAGGTATGCGACCACTATGCGGTCCGCATACCTGTTATGCGACCGCATAGTGCATCGCATAACCTCCCTCGCCAAAAACCATGGTGCAAGAATGCGACAGCTATGCGGTCCGCATTACCAGAATGCGATCGCATTCTGGACCGCATAGTTGTCCTTAATTTGGGCTGAAGTATTCCCAGGTATGCGACCATTATGCGGTCCGCATACACGTTATGCGATCGCATAGTGCGTCGCATAACAGCACAATTTCTGGAAAATTTTATCTTTCAAATCCCGGGGTACTTTTAACTAAAAATAAGTCCATTTTAAGAATTTCTACAGTTATACAACACGAGGACCTATTTGGGAATTATTTTAGACATGAAATTTTACGGGTTTTTACAGCGGCACGACGCAGAATGAGCGCATTTAAGGCTCGCTCAACCTCTGAGGTTCAAAAAAATGCACCACAGACAACTCCTTGGTCTCATTCATCCCCACATTAGTTTTGCTTTCAATGCTCCTTCGAACAAACGCTTAAATCACTTTAAGCCTACACTTTGAACTTATGAATTGGACTCCCAATTTGGCTTCAAGTTTTCGGTTGTGCTCCAGAGGTGGTGGAACAAATCTAATTGGCCCGGGCAACCATTGTACTATTTTACACTCATTGGCCTTTAGATGAGGTATGTAGTCCTGTCTTTCTTGCAAGAAAAATTCCAGAATGTAGGCATCTTGTTCCTCATTCCTTGACTCCTCAAGTGGCTTGGATGACTCTACTTTCATATCATCATCCAAACACAATGTGGAAAAATGCTTGGAGTGTGTACCAATGCGCTCAACTACATAATCTTTAGGATTGTCAACATCCGCAACACTAATAACACTAGAGTCAACTAAATACGTATCATCAATGTCCTTGGTTAGCTCTAGTATCTCTTCTACAACATTGACATCCTCATAATCTAGTTTGATTGATTGTTGGTGTTCTACTCTGGCCTTCTCCACTAGCACTTCCTCACATTTTTTAACTCCTCAATCTTGGCTGGAGGAGTTTTTCTTCCCTCTAAGTACAAAGGCTCAAATTCGAGCTCCTTTTTCCAAAAACTTTGGCCTTCAAGAGCAAGTACCCACTCTGCCAAGTCTTCTCCATTAGCTTCATCTAGGTTCATGAGACAAGCTGATAGAGGATCCTCAATGTTCGACCCCGAAAATAGTCCCTTGTTCTGCAACAAGTGCAACATGTTGTTCGTGATCTGAAACGATTCAGCCTGTATTTGTGGGACTACTATTGTCATGGCCAAATTCTCCGCCGTGGGTTGTGCCCGGTCATATAAAGGAAGAACCAAGTTAGCGAACGTTAAAATTCCAATGTATAGATTGAAAGTGAAGGAAATTGACTACACTTAAGAATTTTGTATTTCTTCCAACTTTAATTGATAACACCGTTAATCCCCGGCAACGATGCCAAAATTTGATCACGCTCAACTATGTCTAATAAAAGACTAAGCGGGCGTTGCAAATATAATCTGAGTATTTTGCCCAGAGTCGAATCCCACAGGGAACTAACGTATCAAATATTGTTGTTAGACTACTAGATTCTCAATAATTAATTTCCCCAAAGGTTATGAATATCACTTTTTGGTATTTTAACTACTACAGCTGAAGAAATTAAACAAACTAAAAGACAACTAATCTTTAGATGTAAACAGATGCGATAAAGGTCTAAGGTTATAGTTTCCCCCGTTGATGAAATCCATTCTTGTATATTTCCTATAGGTTTGGTTTAGTTATCTCTATCAATCATGAACACTCAGGCTATCATAAATCTCTCTTAAGTAATTATGATAATATACTAGACGCACTCTCTCAAGTTACGCTAGCTAAATTGCATTACATTTCACTTTAGATTGCACCCAAGGTATCGTTATCTCTAATCCAACCTTTAAACCCTCGGTTACGGATCTCTCCTATACTCCGGGAGTGATATTGTTCAACAATTACCTAAATATGCACTCTCTCTCTCGAGTAGATACACACTAAATAGGAACAAATAATTGAGGGCCCTTCAATCAACTACAACAAGAACGTAGTTGAACAAATAAAAATTGAAAACCAAACAAAACTATATTTAAGATAACAATAAGTTCATCCTCAACGGGTTCCACCAAAATCTTAGATTAACGAAGTTAGCTACTCATGCTCAAACACAATAAAAACTCAAAAGAAATCATAATTCTCAAAATAAAGGTAAAAGAAAGAGAATAGAAAAACTCTAATTGTTGCTTGTCTTCTCACACTTGTTCTTGCCTCCTACTTGATCTAAAAACAAGCTTGGCCCTCTCTTGGGTGAGTTTTGTAAGGTTTAAATAGGGTTAGGCAAATTATTCCCGTTTTTTGCACTTTGGTCCTTCAGTTTTCTGACTTCTCACTACTTGCCCGCGGCCGCGGCAGGAATGCGCCGCGACCGCGGTGAAACACCCAAGTTCTGAATCTCGTTGCCTTTCCCACCGCGCTCCAGCCGCGGTCGACCGCGGTCGCGGTGGGCTCCCTTCCAGTAATCTTTGCCTTTTTTCTTGTTCTTTTCTCACGGGTTCTTCTCGATTGACCTTAAACTCACTTAATTGGCTCTAAAATGCTTCAAAGTATCTTCCATCATAGATTATATCCTGCAAAGAATAAAAACACTAATCAAAGCATTTTGTTATCATTGTTTGCACTCAAAACATAATAAAGTATGGTTCATTAAGGGTGAAAATATCGTCTAAATAGCCTACTATCATTTAGAAAGTTCCAAAACATTGTCATTTTTTTGTTAAATATGCTTGCATCTATAATGTGTAGTTCACATCCAATAAGGTGCTCTCCTCGACTATTAGGGTTTGTTGTTGTAATCTTGTCTTTTAATATTAATTTTACTAGTAGTTTATCTTATTTATCTTTTTTCCCAATAATAAGCATTTGAATAGGGAGGTTGGAGGTATTTTGCTCATTCCCGCTACACGCTCAACTAGCTAGATTGGTCCAATATTAATTGAGCCCTACTTGAACCTTACTTCTTGCGGCCCAAGTTGAGTGCTTTGCTTTGCTTAGATGGTGTTTCAGTGCAAGCATTAAGGCGCTAAGTAATGCATCTCGGTCCCCTTGGCTCTATCTATGTAGAGAAAACTTCATAGATGAATGTGTGTAAACAAAATTTTTAGTTTGAGGCAATTAGTAAAAACTTAATCAGAATTAGAAGTTAGAATGATGCTTCTTAGCAAACCTCCTGGTTGTCTCGGTGTTTTTACATTTTAATTTGAGATTAAAATAAGTTTTCAGCTTGATTGACATCGTTTTTTGGTTGGATATTGCATTAACTTGTGTTTTTCAGTTTCTCTTGTTATATAATTGGTTGTGTTTTTATCATTCTTCAGTTACATTTTGCACTCGGAATCCATCAATTATTGGCATTTTATTGTTGGTTAAATTAATTGGGGTAGTGTGAAATCAGTATGTCATAGGTGTCAATCAATAGTAGCGGAAGGTGATCATTAACTTTAGTAGGGTGGTGTGAAATTTGTAGGTCGTAAATATGGGACTGGCACATGATTTGGTTAGTTTGTTCACGATCTCTATCATTAAAGCATCTGACTTTCTCAACCTGACTTGTATTCCCACCTTTTCGTTTTATGATCCTATTTCTTTTTAGTCTGAATGTTTAATTTGAAATCAATTCAACTTAAAATTTTCAATTTACCCCTTAATGACATATTCTATAGCCATGCAAATGTTATGATATGTCAAAACGACAAACGTCAAAAGTGTTAGAGCCATACAAATTTTATAACATAATTAAGACCACACGTTAAAAAGTACTTTCTTTCTCGAAAATTTATATCCAGTCATAATAGGTTACATAAATAAAATAGAGGGAGTATCATGCAGACTTAATGTTTGCACTAAATGTTAGATCTGGCTAAATCTCATGGTATTGTCTCATTTATTATTTTTTTTTTAACCAAGACTGATCGGGTCCTCTTACCAGGAGCTGTTGTAATCCTCCGAATGGTGCTTTTCAAGTCTCCTCCCCCGGTAAGGCACCATCAGCCTGTGGTGTTAGCACTGTTTTGAAGAGCATGAAGCGACAACCCCCTTTTCGCTTTTTTCAAGTGAAGCGGAATTTAAAAATAAATATTAAAATAGATATTGCATAGACAACACATGTAACTGTAAATAAATGTTCAATACTTTAATATAAAAACTAAAGAGTAGCATCAATTAAAGTACAAAAAAAGGCAATAAGAACTAAGAATAAAGGATATAAAAATAAGAGGAAGTGTAGTATACCATTCCAGTAAAAAATGGCAGCATTTCAAACGAAAAAACAATGCAAGAATATGAAGAAGGGGAGAATAATGAGAAAGAAGAATTGAAGGGAAAAAGAAATTTCACCAGCATTTCGCTGCTATTTAGACGCTGAAACAGTGAAAGAAAAGAAGAAGAAGAAGGAGGAGGAGTTGTTGATGATCTTGAAGTTGAAAAGTATAGAAAACTTGAACCCTAGTCACCTCTTTCTTTCTCTTGCTGCTGGTCGATATATTTTTTAAAAGAACATCTTTAATTAAATAGGTTGGCAGCCCTTTAAAACAGAGAAGCTCACACTTCTTACGCATCGTCGCTTCTCGCTTTTTAGTGGGAAGCGAGCGCTTTTGAATACGTGCTACGCTTCAGATAGCGGAAGCGCTCGATGGGTCGCCTTGCTTCGTTTCTTGCTTTAAGCGAGGAAGCGCCCGCTTTTCACAACACTGGGTATTAGATTAGAGAATTTCAACTAGGCAAAGTGTGAATGTGCCTTGGTAGTCTCGCACTCTTTTTGAACAGGAATAGGGTGGACAATTAGAGGAATCACCTTAGGCACAACCGCACAAGAGGAAAGTGAGGTAGACAACAGAATCCATTTACGTGATGTAAAGGCATTTAAGATGTGAGATCCAATTTGGGACCAACATTCACAGTTATTAGCCATTAAAGATTTCCTTGCGACATGCTGCGTTATATATGTTTCTCCCTTCCAAATTGCCTCTGCTTTCGGGTGCAATGTCAGTACCTTTATTTTTGTGTAATAACAAATGGGCTGTTCTTCCAGCTTTTAACTAGTAACTGAGTTGTACAGATCCACCACCTGTTTCTCTAGAAGGAACTCCTGGTGTGTTCTCTCCCATTAGCATTTCTCACCCTGTTCTCATTCATGTTATTTGGGCAAAGGTAACTGACTCTGGTTATCTGATCAAATTCTACTGTATAAAAATTAAAGTTGGGTTCTGATGCACGTGACTTTGTATCAAAAATTTGTGCTACTATTTCACCTGGGTTAGATGGCACTGGGATCCTTGGAAAATTTCAAGTTATCATAGACTAACTTTTGCGCTTATCATTGGAGAAGCTGAAGAGATGGAATCTCAGGGCTGGTTGAATTGGCAAAGTTATGGACAAAAATCACTAGAACACATGTTCAAATTGACTGAAATGGAGACTTAGCTAGAAGTTAAATAAGAGGGTCCGAAATCTCTTGAATCAATAGAGACACAGCTAATAATAAAATACAATGGAAGTAAAGGTTGAGATTAAACCTTCAAATATTTGGATTGATATTGTATGAATAAATGGAGCGACATAGTCAACGAGGATTTGTATAGAGGGTTTACATAACATTATTTTATAAGAAAATA
The DNA here is from genome assembly GCA_005239495.1 of Nicotiana undulata. Taxonomy (NCBI): domain Eukaryota; kingdom Viridiplantae; phylum Streptophyta; class Magnoliopsida; order Solanales; family Solanaceae; genus Nicotiana; species Nicotiana undulata. Next base: position 59,774 of record ML265218.1, on the reverse strand, counting down.
GACCTCTAACTCAAGAGGTTAGAATTGTTGAAGACCAGTCCAATATCCTTCCCCACAGCTGATGTGGGACTCCACTTCAATTTTTTCCATTGAGGTTCATTCGATTTCGATTGATTGTTAATCAATTCAGACTCCACGTCGACACTCCCATTAAAGTTTAATTCCCCCTGTTGGTGTAAGGTAACAGGGCGGTTTTGGTCAAGTCTGGATACCTATGAACAGTTCCTGAACCATCTTGTTCCTCTCTTGCACAAGTAGTTTGACCTGTAGCTAGCTTCTTATCTATTCATTTTCTTACAAGGAATGACGCCCTGCAGTTTTTTGAAATCAGATACTAGTAGATATAATTTCTTTGCGGCTACGAGAGTTATCGTTGTTCAAGTTGTTTCTAACACTTCTTGCTCTTCTAGTGATTGACTAGTAGTGGTTGTAATATTCCAACTTCATTGGACTTTGACTAGTAGTGGTTGTACTATTCCAACTCCATTGTCCAGTGAAGTTGTGTTTTTGATAGTGCACTCCCGAATCAAGATGGAAATTTTGAGAGTGAGAATTTTTGCATTGTCCTTTTTAACTACACAAAATCTTGCTTAGTCACTATATATTGTGGACCCTGTTTTCTGTTTGTGTAGGGTGGCTAACACACTGATGAAAAACATAGATGTTTCAGTTTGACGGGAATAATTCAACGATATCACAGAAACGTGAAAGCAGAAGATAATTAAGTCTCTGTAGAAGTTAATGACACAGAGGTATATGACTAGTTGACTCTACTGTCCTCTTATCTCTGTGGCCTTTAATGCATCTTTATTTATCATGTGTCGATCCTACATCCTAGGACGCTAAATGTAAATGTGAAGTTATCTGATGTTATCAGCTTTTGTCCCACTCTCCCTGGGAGATGGTATTCTTTGTTTCAGGTCTTTATTGAGCCTTTAGTAACTAAAGCCCACACTTAGCGCTTAATGCCCCAATATTACCTGGAGTGCTTTTTAATGCTTTTTGCCTTTGACTACACAGCAAGAGCTTATATTCTACTTGAAAGGGTATTAGAACATTGGAAAAGTAAAGTTGAAGAGGTTATCTCTCATTGAAGGCGATAGATGGAGACCTTAAAGTTCATCAACCATCCCCCCTTATCGTTGCTGTCATTGAATCGAATGAATGTCATGGCGTCCTTGTGGATTTTATCCCTTGATTCTCAACTCTCAGTTAAATGTCTATAACATAGCCATCCATATCAACTCTATAAAAGTCTCTTTCTGAATTTTGGAATCATACCTGGAATGCTGTGCTCATCCTTAATTAGTTTCATGTTAGGAGTAGTGCTTGCATGCCATGATCATAATTCTGAGGCTGCTTCCTCAACCAAATGTTTCCACATTGGAGTTTGGGATTTACCTAGGTCCAGAGATGAACCCCACTGCTAGACTGAACAAATACTCGAGTCTAGACCAGTACAGAACACCTAAATTTGAGAGCAACTTTTCTGACTTCTACTTTGTGTGTATAGCTAGATGTCATCTTGCTGTCAAAAAACGCTTCAGCTGATTCTATTCAATCAAGATTCTCCAGTCTCCTGAAAGGGCGTACGAAGATGCAAGGCCCCCAACTTCTCTGAAAATGAGCTTAGGCAGATAGTTGATCATCTGACAAGGATATGCTACCATTTGATTTTCAACCAAACGCCCTACTTTAGGGTTATCATTTTTCCTCAAACAACTGCATGAAGAACAAGGGACTGGGTACGGAGTTGAGGATATCATGGAGTTGGTTTACCCTCTTTCAAGTTCTCACTAGTAGATCATCTTGCTGTCTACAGCTCTATTTAGTTTTATAAAAATTTCAAGTTTTGTATGTTGTCTCCTGCTGTAGTTGAAATACTGAAAAGTTGTGTGAGGAGCAATAAGGATATACTTGCAGTGTCTCCAAAACTGTATCTAGTGGTGCCATCTGAATGACTGTAAATTGAAGGTTTTATCAGAAGCCATGGTTTATTCCAAGTCTTACAACTTCTCTGATAACTCTTTCTACAACAGGGTGATGCAAACCGAGTGGTGGCAGACCTCGAAGCAACTGACATGCAAAAATTGCCTTGCTTCCATCACCAGAACAAATGTATTTGCTGCGGGTTTGTTTGGCGAAAATTTTCAAATTTCCTTAATTTCAGAAGCGTTTTCAAGTCTGAAAAATTGAATGATCAGACAAGTGCTATAAGAGGCCAAGGGCCTGTGTTTGGTCAATATATCTGAGGAGAAAGAACCAGTTTGAGTCTGGTCGATATCTCAAAAAATATGTGTTCATACTACGGACATAAAAGAGTATTTTTTTTTTAAATTAAAATTGTATAAATAGGTAATTAATGTAAATTATTTGTTATGATAGGTTTTAATTAGAATTTCAATTTTATTTAACTGAATATAAAAGTAAATTTATGATAATTCTTGTAAGACGATTAGTAAATACTTTTATGACAATTTTACTTAAGTGTTCATTTTTATTCAATTGTATATAAAAAGTAAATTATAAAAGATGATACTTTGAAACAATGTATCTTTACTTTGTCGTCACATGTGTTTGCCTGAGAACTTATCGTATGTTCGCGCTGAGATGGCAAACTAACAAAAGATTGATCTCGTGCATATTGGGCCTAGATCTGCTACCAACACATATTTTCCTTTTTTTCTCCAACAAGCTTTCCAGGGTCAGTTCGCAAATTAGATTCATCCGAATTCAAAACACAAAGTCACAGGTCAATCACATACTCTTTATCAAAAAAATTTGTTTTTCCAATAACCATAACTAGTGTCCTAGAAGCTTGGCTTGATAGGCTAGCAAGTTTTCATTCTCAAACTAAGCTTCAGAAAAGAAAACGACGAGGTTGGATGTGCGTCTAGTTCGCAGCACAATCTTCAAGCATGCAACCAGAGCTAGGAAGGCAAACATTTACAAATCATTACCCATTGGTGAGGTGTCTTTAAATGCCTTCTTCAAGTGAGGCCATGTATCGCCTCTTCGCCCTCTTATAGCTCTATAGCGTCAAAGTCGACTGAATGGTTTTGCTTGAAGACTTGAAGTAATATTGTCTTCCAATGAAAAATCCATTCCTACCTTATTTACTCAACTAACTAAACCTTGTGTCGTTTAAGCAACATAAGTGCTAACCTTAAGGAAAGAACTGTTGGTATTATTAGTATTTGGTAGTCAAAGATTTTAATTTTTTTGAGTTTTTTTTCTCCACTTAACAAAAGTTTCTCATCGGTGAGAACATATCTTTTCTTCTCTTCACATTAAATTATTCTTCATTGGACTTATAGAGAGCTAGTAAATGTGAGTGATCTCTCACATTAGCCTCCCTACCTCACCCCTCACCTGCGAGCGAGATATACATGAGGCTTTATCCAAATCGGGATTTGCTAAAATTATTTTTATATTTTGAGGTTACTAGCAAAGTGTCTAAATACATACTTACCAGATATGAGATGTTCATTCCCCTTAACTAAATTTTGTAACAGTTGTTTTAAGTTTTGTAATAGCCGTGATTTAGTTTTTGTAACAATTGAGTTTATTGTTGCAGGTTAATTCTCCTAAAACATATACATGAATACTTCTCTGTTATGGATAAGTGAATTCTGGACTAACGTGGATATATGAATACTGAACTGGCACGAATATCCGAGTACTGAACTGACGTGAATATATGATCACTGAACTGACAACAATATATGAGTACTAAACTGGCATGAATATCAGGATTGACATGAGTATTTGAGTACTGAACTGACTTCAATGTTCTAACATGAGATCTGAATATTGGAAACATAAATGTCATGACATGAGATTTGAATACTGGAAACTTGAATGTTATAATATAATATGTGAGATACTTGGTGTACACCTGCCAATTCTGGTGGCAACTCTAACTCATAAGATACTTGCCCGACCCTTCGTAGGATCCTATAAAGATCGATGTGTCGGGGACCGAGCTTTCTTTTCTTCTTAAATCTTATAACACCTTTCTTAGGCGAAACTTTCGAAAACACCTAATCATCAACTTAAAACTCTAGGTATCTATGCTACACGTCCAAATAGAACTTTTGACGACCCTGAGCTGTCTTCAAACACCCTTGAATCAACTTGATTTTCTTCATAGCCTGATAGACCAAATATAGTCCCAACAACTCTGCCTCGCTAAGTTCTAACCAACCAATTGACGATCTACACCTTCGCCCATACAGAGCTTCGTGCAGTGCCATTTTGATACTACAATGGTAACTGTAATTATAAAAAAACTCAGTGAGAGGCATGTGATCATCCCAAATACCTTTAAAATCAAGGACATATCCTGAAGTTTTTAAATAATGCGCTCTTCTGGCCATCTATCTGAAGATGAAAATTTGTGCTTAAGTTTACTCTTATGACTAATCCTTTCCGAAAGGACTTCTAAAAGTTTGTTGTAAAATTGAGCACCTCAATCTGAAATGATGGACAATGGAGTCCCGTGTAATTGGATGATCTCTTGAATGTACAACTTAGCATAATCTTCTACTGAATATCTGGTCTTTACAGGCAAGAAGTGCACTAACTTGGTAAGTCAATCTACACTCAGCCAATCAAATCATGCTTTCAAAATGAGCGAGATAATCATATTATAAACTTCATGTTTACCATCTCCACTAAAGAATATATGTATTCTGAGATAAACACTTGGTTTTCTGTTGCTCGACTTTCACTTGCTGACAATTAAGTCACTTGGCCACAAATTCTGTGACATTCTTTTTCATGTCGTCCCACCAATAAATCTCCTTGAGATCATGATACATCTATGGGAAACCTGGGTAGATATAACACCTGGAATTATAGGCTCTAACATGATCCTCCCTCTCTAAGTCTATCTATGTTTGGAACACACAATCTATCTTGGTACCTCAAAGTACCATCATCTCTCCCTTATTCAAAAGGTTAAAGTCTTGTACTTGCGGATCGATCTTTTTTGCTGTGATACGAATGACTTTCCTTATCTTCTGCAATTTTTTTCACTTTTCGTCAATGATGGCTCATTTTCCAACTTACGTTTGAGCAATCTCCCTTACTAGGATAAACTAAATTATTCACATAAATTGAATGTTAATGTATTCACAACTAACATATAAGTCTGAGCAATCTCTCTTACTAGGGTAAACTAAATTATTCACATAAATTGAATACTAATGTATTCACAACTAACATACACAATCTTAATAATTTAACTCTGCTCACACTGACAATCTTGGGGGAAACCCCTTTTCGATAACTCTTAAAGGCTTATTCTTCTGTAGTTTGCTCTCTTATTGCCTAGTCGATTTTCTTCCACTGTCATTGTACTTCGAGTTTAAACTTAAACACTTTGGGTTCTAACATGCATTCGGTGTTTCAAACTGTTACTCACTCACCGGTGTTAAGATGACTAAGCAAATCAAATCCTACCTCTACTAGCTCTATTAAAATTGTTAATTCATTGTATCTACTTAGAACTTACTTACTATTCTTTCACTAACCACCTGCTAGCATCATGTTTTCTTGTTCTGCTTTGAATAACTAAAGTGAAGCATTCGGTTATTCCTAACTTCCCTCACCATACGACCCTATTTTGCCGCCGCATACTATCTTTTGTTTTTTGAACTATGTACATGGATCACACTTAGGAAAATTTCATCTGTCGTAAATAAAATTGGAATATCTAATCCCAAACTTTCTATACACTTCAAAATCATATAAGACAATAAACATCCGAGATAGACACTTAGTCAAATAACCTAAGGGAGAACTGTCATATCTTTTATCTCATAACAATTGTTGCTTCTTATAGTAACTGACTAATGTGGTACTTCTAATTCTGATTTGAATAAATCTAAACAACTTAAAATCATTTCCTGAAATTCAATGTCAGCTGCTCTTGGTTCTTATTTCGTACACCATATCTTCTTAGTCATATGCATGAGTTGTAAGAAAAGAACATCTTTGGTAGTAACACATGTTTCTGACTCCTCGGTATTTTGCCCTTTAGACCTTTTTTTTCTGTCAAAAACTATAGTGATCAATTCCATGCCCGCTGCGATTAAATTATTAACCTGTTATACAATTGTTACAACCTATATTCACGTATGTTGGTTCATGCCATAAGTTAGTCGACGTAAATATGAGAAAGATTATCTTTGAGATGATAAGAAGTTAATCCTATTGGTCTTAAATGATACAAGAGTGTATAAGGGTGATTAATAAGTATTAGAAGTTAAACGAATCAAGGATGTTGTAACCCATATTTTTGGGTAAACCTAGGGGTGCTTAATATTCTCAAGAGGTCGTGTTTTAAGGTATTTAAATTATATAATATATGTATCATAAGTCTTGATGTTAAACGAGTTATGAAACAAAAATCAACAAAAGTTGTCGCAACTTTTGTTCATAGTTTTACTTAAACTTTAGGTCAAATGTTACTAAGCATTTCTCCCAATTTACTTGGAATTATGGGGTGATCTACCCACCAAATTGAATATCTATGAGTCTAGTTTTCAACGCATTAAACCGTTTATCAATACGACATCGGAGTAGAGGGATATATGCATTGCTGCGAGACTGCACAGGTTGCTAGGTGACAAGTAGGTGTGTTACCTACTTGGTTAAATGAGAGCCCAAAAGGAGGCAATTTCGGGTCAGCCAAAGAGCCAATTTAAAGTCTTATCTCCTTAAATATAACCCTCATTATATATAAAAAATAACCAGACCTAAACCCCTACAAACTTCCTCCCAAAAGTTATCCGCAAACCCTAATTGAGTTTCTCTCTCTTTCAAGTTCTAATTGGGGGTAAAACCTAGAGTTTGAAGAACCAATATAAGGGATGAGTTATCCAACAAGTAAGGTAAGTTTACTTCTCTCTTTAATCCATTTTTTTCTGCTGTAAATTCATGGTAATTCGTTCTATACTTGTAAGAACTCACAGGACGGTGATCGGAAGCCGTGAGTTCGAGTTATTCACTTTTAGCGGACTGTTTTGTGTTGCTGTTGGACTGCGTGTTTTACTACTATTTTGTGGAGTTTTTGAGGAGGAAGGGTGTGGAGAAACACCATATAGATGAAGGTGGTGGTTTGGTTGTTCGGCGTAATATTTCCGGGTCGTTTGACACTACTACGGTGGTCGTTTTGTGTATGAAGAGATTGCGGTGTGTTGGGCTGTTTGGTGATTTTTTTGACTCGTGTGAAGTCATATATATAGGGGAGGTTCTGTCCGTTTTATCTTAAAATATGTTATGGTCGATACATAATAGTTATGACGCTTAAACGATAACTATAGTGTCGTTTCTCTTATTGTAGATTAAGGAGTCGTGACATTTGCATAGCTTGAGGTTGGGAAGTATATATACAAGGTATGTGAGGCTATCCCTTTCCTTATTTTTCATGAATCCGATTATACATAATGCAATGAACGAGCTTCTAAGATACTCTACTCTTAGAAGCTAGCAATACTTACGTTGTTTCCCTTCTTATGGAACAATTGATGTTGAGTTTGCTTATCTTATTCTTATGTTATCAATGTTGTTGGTACTTCTAGATTCTTATAATATTCTCGATGCAGAGTTAGTCCTAATAATGTGTACAGAGAATATCGACCTTACGTCACTCCGAAAGGTTCAGAATATGATTCCAATGAGTCATGCATGCATTGTATATATATGTATCTATTTTACCCCACCAAGCCGCGCTATAGTCAGTCGGGTACGACACCTATTGTGCAACCACTGATCAGTTGGGTTTTACCGAGTTCCACGTGGCCGTGTACGTTTTACCGAGCTTATTACGGCCGGGTATGATATGATGATGATGTTTCCCACAAAGGCGTATGTTTTAAAAGTTTATGTATATATATATATATATGTTTGTATCACGCATTTCATGCCAGTAGCCCTTAGATGTACCCAGATGTTAGAGGTTGTATATACTCTATCCCTGTTTACATTACTGTTCTTACTTATGCTTTCCTGCCTTACATACTCAGTACTTTATTCGTACTGACGTCCTTTTTATTTGTGGATGTTGCATGTCGTGCTGCAGGTCCTGATAGACAGGTAGACACAACTCCCCAACCACAATAGGCTTCCCAGTTCAGCGGTTATTGGCGAGATCCCTTCTCCAGACTTGCTATGATCTTGGTATGCATTTTTGTTATAGATATTGGGTATGTCGGGGCCCTATTCTGACAATGTTGCATCACTTATGATCCTTTAGAGGCTCATAAACAGGTGTCGACTCATGTATAGTTTGGTATGCCTTGTTGGCTAATTTTTGTTGTATAGTCTTTTATGGCAGCGTTGTGGCTCGTATCTTATATGTAGTTTCTTAGCAGTCTTGTCATCCCATATGATTTATGTTCATGCCATTATCTTTCATTGTTGATTGTTCACGATCCATATCTACCATTTATATTGATCTCCTTGGCCTTTAAAGATAATAAAGAAGGTTAGATAAAATGTACGTTGGTGCTCGACAAGTATGGCCTGGGTGCTAGTCATGATCCTCTAGTTTGGGTCGTGACAAACTTGGTATCAGAGCAAGTTTGTCCTAGGGGTTGTCTATGTGCCGTGTCTAGTAGAGTCTTGATTATGGATGTGTAGCGTGCCACATTTATAGAGACTACATGACATCTAGGGTTGTTACCTTCTTCCTGAATCTAGATCGTGCGTAGAGTTGAGTCTTTAGTGTTCGTATCTAGTATTAACCTTGTTTTCGTTCAGCGATGCCTTCGACTAGGAAGCAAGCGATTAGTAGAAAACTTGATATAGCTGCGGGCGAGGGTACCAGACAGGTGCCTCAAGCCAGAGCAGGCCAAAGTGAGGCCCAAAGTAAGATGCCGTCTCATACCTCGTCTACTCCTCCTCATCCAGAGGATATTAGGAGGCACCCAACAACACCAGTTCCTCCGTCTGGCCCTACAGACCAGGATATGCGGAGTGCGGTGCAGTTGTTGACTAGCTTGGTAGCTGCTCAGGCTTAGAGGCAGAATACCGGTGCTGTTTATAAACCAGATAGTACAAGAGTTTGTGATTTTATTAATCTAGACCCTCCAGTGTTTTCCGGATCATACCCCAAGGAGGATTATGATAGGCTATAATTATGTATTTTAGTCACTTATTACACTCTAATTTACTACACTTTAATTGAGTTTGAGCTTTAATCGCTAGTGTTTTGTCCTAATTGTGTGTTTTATGCCTTGTAGGAGTGATACGAACTATATAGATGTTATGGAATGAAATCAAGCGATTTGGATATTTGAAGTCTGAGTAAAAGCCCAAGGAATCAAGTCGGGATCATGTTCAGGGGTCAAATTTGATAGTTAAGAACAAACGAAGACTCGAGGAGGCATATTGCGCACTGTCTAGTAAAATAGACATAACTCTTTGCTCCGAACTCCATTTCGACTATATATCATATGGTTGGAGAGATAACTCAAAGTTCTATAACTTTCATGTTTTACGTTTTTCCAAATTCCACAAATTCGACCTAAGGAGGCAGATACACAATGAAAGCAATGCGGGGAATTCTTCTACGAGTTTTTACTTCCTCTTCCTATTTTTCATTGTTGGTTATGACTTTTAATATTGTAGTTTTACATACTATTATGAATAGCTAATTTGTTATCTAGGGTTTTGATGGAACCTTTTTTAGGAAAAGTTCTTGTTATGTTTTTATATAGTTGAGCCGTTGGATTTCTCTACTTGTTCAACTACGTGTTTATTGTTGTTGATTGAATGGTCATCGATTGACTGTGCCTATTTATTATGTGTTGCTTGAGAAAGGATACATATTTAGGTGGTTGTTGAAAAAGGTCACTCCTAACGTAGTGAGAAATCAATACAGCGAGTTTAAAGGTAGGTTTAGAAATAACGAAGCATTGACGTGGTCATAGTGAGCGGTTAGATAAAACCAACTAGCGTAGTTCGAGAGAATATGTCTAGTAAATTGTTGTAGTTGTTTGAGAGAGAATTACGACACTTAAAGTGCTCATGATCAGTAGAGAATACATAGGAAATTTTTTAGAGAACATAGCGGGAATGATTCCGACAATTGGGGAAATAATAACTCTAGACCTCCTAAATTTAATCACCAACCCTTAGTATCTTTAGTTGTTAATTTACTGCTTTAGTTTCTTAGTTAATTAGTTAGATATAAGAATCTTAATCTTTATAACTTATAAATTTAGTCGAGCTTCTCTGCTTAGCAATATTGAACAATTACAGCGAAACCTTAGTTCTCTATGGGATTTGACTCCGGACTTTTAGACCAGATTATATTTGCAGCGACCGCTTATCCTTTTTAGGACTAGAGTTGGGCGTGATCATAGGACTCACAGACGTTTATTGACCAGGATCATCGTACAATGTGGGTTATGCATGCTATATATATAGAGGCAGTAGAGTTGGCTTCTTATCGGTTACGCGATTTAGCGGGTGTCTGATATGATAGTTGGGAGAGATCCAGGGGTCAGAACGCCCCTCCAGCTGTGTGGAAGGAATTTTCTGAGGCCTTTCTTCGTCACTATTTGCCAGTTGAGACACGACGAGCTAGAGCTGATAAGTTCTTGAACCTTAGACAAGGTAATATGAGTGTGCGAGAGTATATTATGCAGTTTGATTCTTTAGCGAGGTATGCTCCCCATATGGTGGCCGAGATGAGTGATAGGGTTCATATGTTCATGAATGGGTTGGGACCACATCTGATAAATGAGTGCACGACAGCCTCCTTGGTGGAGGGCATGAATATTTCCCGTATCCAGGCTTATGCCCAGACCCTAGAGGATCGTAAGCGCCAGCAAAGGGAAGATAGGGAGCAGGATAGGGGCCAGCATAAGCGGCGAGATTTGTAGGGTATTCTCATGACTTCACAGGTAGTGTTAGGCCCCATTCTTTAAGGAGTTCGGCGCCACCTGTAGCTAGTGCTCCTCCACAGTTTCAGTGGGGTGTCGATGTTTAGCTTAAAGTATACATATTTCTATGTATATCGCCTCATATTTTACTTTTGTTTCGTGTATTTTAGATGTTAATGTGATGATTTATATTAATTTGGAGTGTTTTTATGTGTAGGAACGATCCAGGAGCAATTGGGGGCGAAACGTGCAAAATTAGAGCCAAAACGAACAAAATCGGACAAAGTGGTCAATTGGGCGCCATAGGCAGCGCCTTAAGCCACCTGTAGTGCTGGAGTCAGAATAGAATTTTGGACCAGTGCTACCACTAGCGCCTGGTGTTGTCCAGGGTGCTGGTGGCATGATTTTTTCCTGTTTTCCCCAGGACGGTTAATTCGGCCCTAGACCTACCCAACACGTATAAAAGCAAGACTAAAATTATTTTTGAAGGGGTGGACGCCACTTTAGAGGAAAATTACACACGAGAACGTTAAGAGGCGGAGAATTCTCAGTTGTCTTCATCTTTTTCTAGTATTTTCAATTTATTCAACACTTATGAATTTGTTTGATTACATCATGAGTGGCTAAACACCCATTGTTCTGTGGTTGTGATTTAGACATGAATATTTTTGTTTAACATTAGCTTGACCTTGATTATAATTCACCAATATATGGTTGTTTCTTCAATTCTGTGTTTAATTGCTTAATTGTCTGGCCACCAGTTAGGTTATATTTACTATCTATGCTATGCTTGGGAAAGCCGTGTACAGATTAGAGAAGAATTGAAGTGAGCGCGATCTTAACCCTTAAGGGGAGCGGATTTGTTATTAGGATAGGAATATACCTAGTCACCGTGATTAATTAAATATCATAATCTTAATGCGTTCTTAATAGATTAATTTCATAGGAACATAGGCGTTAATCTATTTCGAATAGGCGAGTAGTACTTCGGGAGAAGGCTATGAGAGCAATTATCGATTAATTAGCAACCTTTAGTGAATTATATGAAAGGGAGAGTTAATTAGAACACAATATGAATGGTGAATCGATCATAACCCTAGAATATCTGTCTCCACTGAATACAAAACAATCAACTCGTTACTTGATAATTTAGTTATTACTTAGAATCATAGTATAATATAATCATATTATTAGACTTTGATTTTAGCTGGATTGAATAACAATTTTAATGATTTAGTGAGTAGTTATACAAGTCTCTGTGAGTTCGACACTCAACTTATCATTTTATTACTTGTACGACCACGTATACTTGCGTATGCATTTGGGAGCAACAAGTTTTTGGCGTCGTTGCCGGGGATTTGAATATAGACTACTTTCTAGTTTTTGCTTTTATTGTTTATTTCGTCTAGTCTAACATTACTTGATTGTTGCTCTAATCTCAGGAACTTTGATTGAATTTGTAGGGTCAGAAGCTAGGACAGACTCAGCGACTTTGACCTCGAACATGAGAGAACATTTCATAAGAGGTTGAGGGAAGCAATGGATACAAACAATATTCAGGCACTCGTTCAATTTCCTGTGAATATGGCAGATGAGCAACATATGGTTGTTCAGGAGGTAGCAATGCCTAGTATTGCTAATGTTACCTCCAGTATAGTGAAGCTCAGAATCACTGGGCATTTTGAGCTGAAATAGAGCATGATCCAGCTATTTCATGCAAACGGGCAGTTTATGGGTCTTCCACACGAGGATCCACAACAACATATTCTGAACTTCTTGGAGATTAGTGATACTTATTTCACTAACGGGGTCACTCCAGACTATGTGAGGATCACACTTTTTCCATTCTCTCTGTTGGGCGAAGCAAAGCAATGGCTAAAGGCAGAACCAGCTAATTCCATTACATCATGGAATGATTTGGCAAGAAAATTTCTGGCAAGGTTCTACCCTTCAGGCAAAACTGCAAAGATCAGAAGTGAGATAGTTGCCTTTAAATAGAAAGCAGGCGAATCATTATATTCAACATGGGAAAGGTTCAAGGGGCTACAAAGAGACTGTCCTCATCACAATCAGACAAACGAAGTATTAGTTCATACTTTCATAGAAGGACTCCATCCCCAAACAAAGATTGTGGTAGATGCTACAGCTGGAGGTCAAGTATTGGAGAAAAGCTTTGATGAAATATATGCATTATTGAACAAATTCTCAAAAAGCAATCCGGATTGGCAAGGAGAGATGGGTAGGAACATGGTACAAAAATCACCAGGGGTTCTTGAATTAGACGCTGTCTCGGCATTATCAGTGCAGATATCTACAGTGACCAACCAAGTCAATCAGATGACCATGATTATTAACAAGCAACAAGTCCAGCCAGTTCAACAAGTTCAATTATTTTGTGAAGTCTGTGGAGAAGGTCACATGAGAAATCTATGCCCAACAAATCCAGAGTCTGTATATTTTTTGGGTAATGCAAATCGAGGCGAGACAAATCAGTATAGGGATACTTATAATCCCAACTGGAGGAACCACCCAAACTTCTCTTGGGTGGAAACCAAGGTACTCAGAATCAATACCGGCCTCAAGCACCTCAACCACAATACAAACCACCTAAGGATGAATAACAAGTTGTCCTTGAGGAAATGATGAAGAAATTGATGGCTGACTAGCAAGCCTTCAATAAGAAATCAACGGCTGATCAGCAAGCCCAAGCCGCAACAATGAGAAATTTAGAACGCCAAGTGGGACAACTTGCTAGTTCCCAAAATACCAGACCAGTTGGGGCTCTTCCAAGTGATACCGAGCCCAATCCTAAAGCTCAAGTCAATGCGGTTACCTTTAGAAATGAAAGAACATTAGAAGAAGTTCCAAAGAAAAAGAAGTATACGGCTAGTCCTGAAGGAGAATCAGTTCCCATTGTGGAGAATGAGAAAGAGAACAAAGGATCCGAGCCAGTAATTGTGAAAAGGACACCACCTCCGTTTCCACAAAGATTGCAGAAGCAAAAAGATGATGCTAAGTACAAGAAATTCTTAGATAGTTTGAGCCAAGTAAGTGTGAATTTGCCTTTGGTGGAAATTATTTAGGAATTGCCTAAGTATGCAAGGTATCTTAGAGATATTGTGGCAAATAAATGAAGACATACAGAGTTCGAAATAGTTGCACTTACTGAAGAATGCAGTGCCGGAGTTTAGAGTAAACTTCCTCCTAAGTTGATGGATCCTGGGAATTTCACAATTCTTTTGTCTCTTGGAAAACAAGAAGTTGGTAGAGCCCTGGGTGAATTAGGGGCTCGTATAAATTTGATGCCATCCTCTTTGTTCAAGCAACTCGAATTGGGGGTGCTTAGACCTACTACAATCACTTTATAGTTAGCAGATAGGTCACTAATTAGGCCAGAAGGAATTATTGAGGATGTGTCAGTTCGAGTGGGAAAATTTATTCTTCCTACTGATTTTATTGTTCTTGATTACAAGGCAGATGAGAAAGTGCCCATTATTTTGGGGAGACCATTCTTAGCTATTGGTGGAGTGATTATAGATGTAAGGGCAGGGAAGTTAAAAATGAGAGTTGACGATGCAGAAATCACTTTTAATGTATACAAGGCACTTAAGCTCCCTAAGCATTATGAGGACTTGTGCATGATTACTGTGGTCGAATTGAAGGGGATAGAGCAGAGTCCTTATGTGAATTGTAGTGATCCAGATGGGACAACTGAGTTAGAGGAGGCGGTGTTTCATGTTGAGTGTGTAAAAATGATTGAGAAAAGAACCAGAGATGAAAGAGGAGACCTTACGAGAGTGTGCAAAAAGGCTAGACTTCATAGGAGAAAGAAGAAAAGAAAGCGCCCAACATGAGAAGAGTAGAATAGATGGAATGAATAACAATTTTAGTGATTTGGTGAGTGGTTTATACAAGTCTCTGTGATTTCGACACGCAACTTAACATTTTATTACTTGTACGACCACGTATACTTGCGTGTGCGTTTTGGAGCAACACCTCGGTAAGATCGATTTACCTATTCTAGTCCATGTCAGAGTTCGCGGGCTTCATGCTCGCAATATCATAGGGATACTGGTCATACGAGACCCACAACACCGCGTTGTGATCAGTGCGGCAAAGACCACTTTGGACCGTGCCGTCGAGGTTCTGATGCGTGCTATTCTTGCGGACAACATGGCCATATGATGCGGGATTGTCCAAATAGAGAAGGTGGTGGTATGGCTCAACCAACTGGATCTGTTTTTGGTTGTTCCCCATCAGTTCGACCTCCAGCACGGGGTTTTCAGCAGTCGACAGGTCGTGGTAGAGGTAGAGGTGCAGTGCCGAGTTCGAGTGGTGCTCAAAATCGAACCTATGCTTTAGTAGGTCGACAGGATCTCGAGTCGTCTCGGGATGTTATTACATGTATATTGTCTGTGTTTTCTTACGATGTATATGCGTTGATTGATCCGGGATCTACATTATCATATTTTACACCCTTTGTGGCTAATAAGTTAGGCATTGAACCCGAATTGATAAGTAAATCACTTGCGGTATCTACCCCGATAGGAGATTCTCTTATTGCTAGAAGGGTATATAGAGGTTGACCAGTGGTGATTTGTAGTCGTCAAACCTCGACGAATTTATTTGAATTACAAATGGTTGATTTCGACGTGATAATGTGAATGGACTGGTTGGCATCATGCTATGAAAATGTTGATTGTCACACGAAGATGGTTAGGTTTCAGTTTCCTAATGAACCCGTCATCGAATGGAAAGGGAACATTTCTACGCCAAAAGGTTTATTTCCTATCTTAAGGAAAGGATTATGATCTCAAAAGGTTACATTTATCATCTTGTTCGCGTTAGGAATGCAGAGGCGAAGCCACCTACTCTACAATCAATCCCCGTGGTCAATGAATTTCTAGATGTTTTCCTAGATGAACTCCCAGGCCTTCCTCCTAAAAGGGAGATTGAGTTTAGCATTGATGTGTTACCTGACACTCAACCCATATCTATTCCTCCATACAGGATGGCCCCGACAGAGTTGCAAGAGTTGAAGGCGCATTTAAAGGACTTGATGGATAAGGGCTTCATTAGGCCTAGCACATCACCTTGGAGGTGCTCAAGTCTTGTTCGTGCGGAAGAAAGACAGGTCGTTAAGGATGTTTATTGATTATCGACAGTTGAATAAGTTTACTATAAAGAACAAGTACCCACTTCCAAGGATTGATGACCTGTTTGACCAACTCTAGGGTGCCAAGTATTTCTTCAAGATTGACTTACGTTTAGGGTATCATTAGGTGAGGGTTAAGGAGAAGGATATTCCAAAGACGACCTTCCGGACAAGATATGGGCACTTTGAGTTCTTGGTGATATTGTTCGGGCTAACAAATGCCCCAAAAACTTTTATGGATCTCATGAATACAATATTCAGGCCAATCCTTATGTGTTCATGATCGTATTCACTGATGATATTTTGGTGTATTCTTGTTCAGAGGCGGAACATGCGGCTAGTATTACGGACGCTTTAGGATCGTAAGTTATATGCTAAGCTCTCTAAATGTGAATTATGGATGAACTCAGTAGCATTCCTTAGTCATGTGATATATGACAAGGGTATTAGTGTCGACACTCAAAAGATCGATGCAGTAAAGAATTGGCCGAGACCTACAACACCATCAGAAGTCCGCAGCTTCCTGGGGCTAGCAGGATATTATAGGCAATTTGTAGAAGGGTTTTCCTCTAGATCAGCACCATTGACTAAGTTAACACAGAAAGCTACTAAGTTCCAGTGGTCTGACGCTTGTGAATAAAGTTTTCAGGAGTTGAAGAATCGATTGACATCTACGCTAGTGCTCACTCTCCCAGAAGGAACAAAAGGTCATGTGGTATATTGTGATGCCTCAGGTGTAGGTATGGGGTGCGTATTGATGCAACATGGGAAGGTGATTGCTTATGCATCAAAACAATTGAAGAAGCATGAAAAGAATTACCCGACCCATGAATTGGGTACAGTAATATATGCTTTGAAGATATGGCGGCACTACTTATACGACGTCTATGATGACATCTACACAGATCACAAGAGTTTACAATACATCTTCAAGTAGAAGGAGCTGAATTTGAGGCAGCGTAAGTGGCTTGAATTACTGAAAGATTACGATGTCGAGATATTGTACCATCCCGGTAAAGCCAATGTTGTGGCAGACGCTCTCAGTCGTAAGTCAATAGGAAGCTTAGTACACATTGAGGCAGGTAGACAGGGGTTGACTAAAGAGCTTCATCTGCTAGCCAATATGAGAATTAGATTGTTAGACTCTGATGTCGGAGGGGTTACTGTACAGAATAAATCAGAATCATCTTGGGTAGCCGAGGTAAAAGCACGACAATATGAAGATCGTACCTTAGTACGATTGAGAGACAACATTCAACAGTGTAAAATTACGGCTTTTGAGATCGGAGCAGATAGGGCACTGAGATATCAGGGCCGGTTATGTGTTCCTGATGTGGCAGGGTTGAGAGAGAAGATTATGATTGAGATTAATCAATTGCGATATTCCATCCATCCCGGCTCGACAAAGATGTATCATGATGTTAAGGAGCAATATTGGTGGTATAACATGAAGAAGTCTATCAGAATTTGTGGCCCATTGTCCTAATTGTCAACAAGTAAAAATCGAACATCAGAAACCCAGTGGATTGCTTTAGAATATAGAGATTCCAACCTGGAAATGGGAGGTGATTAATATGGACTTCATTGTTGGATTACCTCGTTCTTATCATAAGTTTGACTCCATATGGGTGATAGTCGATCGACTTACAAAATGTGCCCATTTTCTGCCACTTAAGACAACTTACACAACTGAAGATTATGCGAAGTTGTATATCAAGGAGATTGTTAGGATTCATGGTGTGCCGGTATCTATTATATCAGACCGAGGAGCGCAATTTGCGGCTAACGTTTGGAGGTCTTTTCAGAAAGGTTTTGGCACATAAGTGAATCTCAGCACTGCATTCCATCCACAAACTAATGGACATGCTGAATATACCATTCATACACTTGAATATATGTTACGAGCATGTGTTCTAGATTTCAAGGGGAATTGTGATGACCATCTTCCACTCATAGAATTTGCCTACAATAATGATGTTACACCCCATATTTTCGTACGTGAAGGTACGACATCAGTAAATTGACGGAAGATCGGAAAATGAGATATTTCATCCCGCATTTTTCGTACGTTAAAGTTTCATCGTAAGTTAATCGACGTAAGTTCGGGAATGGGATTATTTTGAGATTATAAGCATTATGCTATTTCAAACAAGTTATGAGTAAATTTTTGAAGGTGAGAAGGTAAGCAAATTGAAGAAAATAAATTTTGTCGAAGTTTGACATTGTGGGATGAAATACGGCCCGAGCTAAAATATCCGGATTTATGGACTAGTACCATACAAGGTACCACATAGTCATGATAGTAAGGTGTATAAAGTGTATTAAAAGTGAGTAGTATTTTAAGTAAGTTGATATAATTCACAATTATTGGTTAATGGGATTCTTAATAATGGGATATTACTCATCAATTATGTTGCATGAGGTGGCAACCACCCTTGAAAATTGAAATGACTCATTTGACAACATGAAAGGTGGCAATCATTTAAGAAAGGATTTGAAATTTCATCTTAAGGTCCAAGGCTTGCATTATTCACAAAAGAGATGGAATTCACAAGAAAAGCCATGAAGGCTCTAACGTATTGCTTCAGTAACAACCTTGAAAGGTTGTGATCAAATTAACAAAGTGAGCATATGAAATTTTCTACAAAATTCGTATGAGAATTCACATATTTTCATCTTGGAGGAGCTATATCGAGACTGCTATTTACATAGCAGAAACACAACAGCAAATGAATATAACTTCAACTTGAGTTTGAATTGTAGTAGAAGCGACTTGAGTTGGTTTTTCATGAAAGAAGATTATAATCTTTCTTAAAGATAATATACAGATTTCGCTTTCCATTTCGATCTCTTCATTACATGTTTTGTCGAAATTGTCGTGTGTTAGAGGAATTGTCCAGAGAATCGACTTAGGTATGTTAAGGCTAAGCCCTTCTTTCATTTTGACATGATCACGTAATTACACGAGTTTGATAACGAGGCATAAAGAAAAATTCATATCCCAGAATGTATGTATATTTTGCTAGTCTCACAAGTTATGTATATTTCCTAGTTTTGTAAGTTACATTATTCTCTTTATCGAGACTTCATATTCATTTGAGTATTTCCTTCCTCCAGTCAAGAGAGCAGAGAGTCTATATATAAAGTATTACAATATTTTCATTACCATCGAGCTATAATCGATGGGCAGGCCCCTATTGGGCAACCTTTGATCAGATGGTAAGATATATACCGAGCCTACTGTGGCCGAGCGCCTATGAGCGAGCCCAGTTGGTCAAGATACATAGCCTAGTATGGCCGAGCGCCTATGAGCAAGTCTACTACGGTAGAGCAGTTATATATATATATATATATATATATATATATATATATGTATATATATATGGCCGGACAACTATTTTACTTACTATATTGAGAGAGTTGAGTCAGTATCAGCAGGTAAGCATATCTTCAGATTATCTTTGACTTCCAGCTACTTGCAGTTATTATATTATCAGTTCAGTTTCAGCTTTCTATATACTGCCTTACATACTCAGTACATTATTTCGTACTGATGTCCCTTTTGCCTGGGGACGCTGCGTTTCATGCCCGCAGGTCCTGATAGACAGGCCGAGAGCCCTCCAAGTAGGCTACCAGCTCGGCGGAAGATGTTGGCGCGCTCCATTTGCTCCAGAGTTGCTTAATTGGTCAGTATAATTAGGACATGTATTGATTGGTATGGCGGGACTCAGTCCCGACCTTTATGATACTTAGGTACTCTTAGAGGCTTGTAGACAAATGTCATGTATACGAATACTTGTATGGCCTTGTCGGCCTATGTTTAGAGTTTATAAATGATTAAGTTGGCCTATTAGACCCGTATGCCACGAGTATATGATGATGTAATAAGAAAGATACGTTACGTTGGTACTCGGTTGAGTAAGGTACCGGGTGCTGGTCTCGCCCCCCAGGTTCGGAGTGTGACAAATTGTCACGCCCCAAAACCGAGGGACGAGACCGGCGCCTAACCGAATGAACCTAGTCAAGTGGACCTGGATTGCCTTACCTACCCAACGCATTACCCCGTGTTCATAATATACATTGTTCCATATGAATTAGCCAATTTAGATTCAAAGTACGATTTACAACATAACTTCATTTACCTCTTTTAACTTTCAACAATTGATGATCCAAAACATACAAGTTACCTACAACATTTCCGAAGAGATCCACAATTACGAATGAGTACAATTACGCCCAAAATATACCTATATACAACCCACACAGTGTCTACGGAGCCTCTAAGAGTACTAGGAGTTTTACATAAACTTGCCGGCAACAAGGCCCCGGCTATACCTTTTACAACATAAGCAAAAGAGAATGATATAGTCCACACACGGCCCCGAGAGGAAATGTGGCTCACCAGAACTGCTGAAAAGATGAAGAAGAGGCACCACTAACGGCGGGCTGAGCTACCTATTATGGAACCACCTACATCCATATAAAAGATATAGCGCCCCCGGCAAAAGGGACGTTAGTACCGTTGAATAGTACTAGTATGTATGAACAAACTTTACTCTAAGTAAAATCAAACAATACACAGATAGGAGACAGTTGAGGGAACCAACAAATAGTGCACAGAGATACACAAACAGACACAATTGAGAGTTTCCCAGATTCGTATTTCAACACAATCATATTCCACCCTTATTCCTTCTCAACAATTCACCCTTTTTACTTCCTGTTGCGGCGTGCAACCTGATCCTACCGAACAATCACATTTTAGCCTTATTACATTCTGTTGCGGGGCCCAACCCGATCCTACCGTACAATTACATTCAACCCTTATTACTTCTCACATATCACCCTTATTCCTCCTATTGCGGCGCGCAACCCGATCCCACCGTACCATCACATTTCATAGCAATAACAGCCCACAATTAAATAACAAGGCTCCATATCATCAAGAGTACAATTTCATAACAACCAAACAATCATGTGTTCACAATAGTATTTATCAACCATTAATTAAATCACAAAGATTTTCATCAACAAGAATATAAATTCATGACAACCAACAATCCGTATGAAATCAAGCCACAATAATTCTTGCCAAACAATGAGTCATATACGATATTGCCATAGTCATTTAGTTCAAGTAAATCAATTCACAACTCCTTTTCATCACTTGATACTCAGCCCTTAGCACTTAGATACATTCCCACATTTGGGTCCGTTACCATTCTTTCATACCAACATATTCTAGCATTTAACGAACCTTGCACATGATAGAGTAATCACAAAGAAATCACCTTTCACAATTTCAATTAGCATGGTAATCGACTAAGAAAATCAGAGAACGAAATCTTACGCCTCAACACAGCCGGACAATCAATTCATATATACTAAGCAAGAAACTCATACCGAATGCTCGGACACCAACAAGGTGACTCTACGAGATTAAATTTAGCCATACATACCTCGAGTCGAAATTCCCCTTTAATATCTATCACAATTCACCGAACCGTCTAGCACCGTCAATCTAGTCCACAATGTGACATATTTCACTTAGAATTAGGAACCATGAACATAACTCGAACTCATTTAAGCATTTTATCGAACGCTATGTGACCCCCTTAGATTACTAACCCCCTTTTTGTGAATAATTACCAAAACTCGTTTCCCTTTACTAGATTATGGAGTTTAACTCATATGCATGCAAGGTATCGACTTTTATTTTCAAGAATCAACTTATGTGTTCTACTGCTTTTTAGCTAAAACCTGAGAATTAAAAGGAAATGGGGTGGGGACTTACCTCTTAGAGTGAAGAAGATGAAGATTACTCGATAATTTCCGGGCCTGAGTAGAGATGATGGACCAATTTGATGAAGAAGAAGACTTTCTCTCACTAAACCCACTCTCTCTTCTCTCTATTTTTGTTCAGATAGATGTTAAAAATGAAGGGGAGGGGTGTTTTATTAAACTGGGGGTCTGGTGTAAAATTAGAAATTAAAAGAGCCCCGAAGCAGGAAATGCGGTCAGGAATGCAATCGCATTCCTGCTATGCGGTCCGCATTCCTGTCACATAGTTGGCCCTCAAATGGGCCAAAAGGAGAACCGGACTGCCCTGGTATGCGACCATTATGCGGTCCGCATACATGTTATGTGATCGCATAGTGCGTCGCATAACTCCCTCTGCAAGAACCAAGGTGCAATAATGCGATAACTATGCGGCCCGCATTCTCGAAATATGATCGCATCTTGGGCCGCATAGCTGTCCTCAAATTGGACAGCAGGTTGTCCAGGCATGCGACCACTATGCGGTCCGCATACATGATCTACGATCGCATAGTGGATCGCATATCTGTGCACTTCTGGAAAATCTTATCTTTTAAGTCCCGGGGTACTTTTTACTCAAAAAGGTCCGTTTTTTAAGAATTTCTACAGTTATAACAACACAGGGACCTATTCGGGCATTCTTTTAGACATGAAATTTTTACGGGTCTTTACATCCTCCCCCACTTAAAATCATTCGTCCTCGAATGATGATCGGGGAATCATATTTTTGGAAACACAATATGCTAACCCCTAATTTTCTCTAACTTCGATATTTTCTAAAACATTTGCCAGACTTTCCTTTGTAATTAGGCCTATCTACCTGTCAGAGATCCCCCAAAACACATATTGTAACCAATTCCACACATTTCCAGTCAGTCCATCAACTCGCATATAATTGGGTTACCTCAACAAGTCATATACAATTCAATTACTTCAACATGCTATACAATAATTCAGTTAACACCACAACTTGCATATCATTTAACTATCACATGAATTGCACATAATTTAGCTTACTTCAAGGAGTTTGACATTACCCAAATAATAACAACATACACAAATATGGAACAACTTGAGATGTTACAATAGTAAGGAAATTAGGAGAGTGAAGTGTTCTTGCACAAAATTAGACACAAGGATGCAATTGCTTAGTGATGGCAGTTCTCATGACCACTACTAGACTTATTCAAACAAATAGGGATATTTTTCTTTCATATCATTTTCTGCTTCCCACGTGGCTTCCTCGACTTGTTGACTTCGCCATAACACTTTAACAGAAGAAATCTTTTTGTTTCTCAATCTACGGACTTGCCTATCAAGTATAGCAACCTGAACCTCTTCAAATGACAATTCTTCATTAATTTCAATGGTCTCAATTGGAACGATGGCAGATGGATCTCCAATTACCTTCTTTAGCATGGACACATGAAACACTGGATGCACTAATGACATTTCAGGGGGCAATTACAGCCTATACGCTACTTGCCCTATCCTTTGAGCGATTCGATATGGCCCGACATACCTCGGGCTCAATTTCCCTTTCTTCCCAAACCGCATCACTACCTTCATGGGATAAACCTTCAAGAATACCCAATCATCTACTTGGAACTCCAAATCTCTACGACGAACGTCCGTATAGGATTTCTGACGACTCTGAGCAGTTTTCATCCTCTCTTGAATGACTCTAACCTTTTCCATAGCTTGGTGCACAAGTTCTGGTCCTAGCAATTCTGCCTCACCAACCTCAAACCATCCAATCAGAGACCTACACCTCCTTCCGTATAATGCCTCAAATAGGGCCATCTGAATACTAGCATAGAAACTGTTATTGTAAGAAAACTCTATAAGACGAAAGTGATCATCCCAGCTACCCTTGAAATCTAAAACACAAGCTCGTAGCATATCTTCAAGCGTCTGAATTGTCCGCTCCGCTTGACCGTTCGTCTAAGGGTGGAAAGCCGTGCTGAGATTTACCTAAGTACCCAAACCTTGCTGAAATTTCCTCCAAAAGTTAACTGTGAACTGGGCCCCTCAATCCGAGATAATAGAAATTGGAGTGCCATAGAGTCTGACTATTTCTTTGATATACAACTGAGCGTACTGTTCTGTAGTATCGGTGGACTTGACTTTGCGTGGTAACCCTACCACAAAGTCCATACTGATCATTTCCCATTTCCACATCGGTATTTCCATAAGCTGCGTCAACCCACGGGGCCTCTGATGCTCGGCCTTCACTTGCTGACAATTCGGACACCTAGCCGCAAAGTCGGCCACACCTCTCTTCATACCATTCCACCAATAAATCTCCTTGAGATCGCGATATATTTTCATAGAACCTGGGTGAACAGAATACCTGGAATTATGAGCCTCTGCCATTACCCTCTCTCGGAGATCATCCACATCTGGAAAACATAACCTCCCTTAACACCGTAGGACACCGTCATCATTGCCGAGTGAAGATGTTGAAGTCTTGTGATTCAAAATTGCTTCCCTCAATTGCGCCAAAGACGGATCCCTGAATTGCTTTCCCTTGACTTTCGCTACAAGCGAAGACTCCGCTCCATTACGCACCACGACATTCCCCTCATATGTGGCCGAAAGACAAACCCCAAGACTGGCCAACTGAAAAACCTCCCGAGCCTAAGGCCTCTGACCTGCTTCCAAATGAGCTAAGCTACCCATGGATTTCCGACTAAGAGCGTCGGCTACCACATTCGCCTTTCCTGGATGATACAAGATATTCATATCGTAATCTTTGAGCAATTCTAACCACCTCCGCTGCCTTAAGTTCAACTCCTTCTGCTTGAATAAATACTGAAGACTCTTGTGGTCTGTGAACACGTCCACATGGACCCCATACAGATAATGCCGCCATATCTTCAATGCAAACACAATCGCTGAGAGCTCTAAATCATGCGTCAGATAATTCTTCTCGTGATTCTTGAGTTGCCTTGAAGCATACGCTATAACCTTACCACATTGCATCAACACACACCCCAAACCAACCCTTGAAGCATCGCAATAAATCGCGAATCCCTCTGTACCTTCTGGCAAGGTCGACACCGGTGCCGAAGTCAATCTTGATTTCAATTACTGAAAACTCTTCTCACAAGCATCAGACCACTGGAAATTAATCGCTTTCTGCGTCAACTTAGTCAATGGGGAGGCGAGAGTGGAGAATCCCTCCACAAATCTTCGATAATATCCAGCCAAACCCAAGAAACTGCGAATCTCTTTCGGGTTCCTTGGTCGAGGCCAATCCTTTACCGCTACAATATTTTGGGGGTCAACCTGAATCCCTTCCCTAGAAACAACATGGCCGAAAAAGGTGACTGATTCTAGCCAAAACTCACATTTTGAAAACTTTGCATACAATTGGTGCTGCTGAAGAGTCTGCAGAACTGCCCTGAGGTGATTAGCATGATCTTTCCGACTTCGCGAATAAACAAGGATATCATCAATGAAGACTATCACAAAGGAGTCAAGAAACGGCTTGAAAACTCGATTCATAAGATCCATAAAAGCGGCTGGGGCGTTTGTTAGCCCAAAAGACATTACCAAAAATTCAATGTGCCCACACGAGTCCTGAAGGCGGTCTTAGGAACATTCTGCTCCCTGATCTTCAACTGGTGATATCCAGACCGTAAATCAATCTTTGAGAAGAACCTAGCACCTTGCAATTAATTGAACAAGTCATCTATCCGAGGCAATGGATATTTGTTCTTCATGGTGACCTTGTTGAGCTGCCGATAATCAATACACATCCGAAGCGATCCATCCTTCTTTATGACAAAAAGAACCAGTGCCCCAAGGCGACACGCTTGGCCGAATGAAACCCTTTTCTAATAGATATTTCAATTGTTCTTTTAACTCCCTCAATTCTACTGGCGCCATCCTGTTAGGTGGAATAGACATTGGCTTCGTATCTGGCAATAAATCAATACCGAAGTCAATCTCTCTATATGGTGGAATCCCAGGAAGCTCATCCGGAAATACATCAAGAAATTCATTCACAACCGGTACGGACTCGGAAGCAGGCACCTCTGAAGTGGTGTCCGCAACCCGGACCAACTGATGGATGCACCCCTTCCTGATCATCTTGGAGGCCTTAAGATAGGAAATAAACCTGCCTCTTAGTGCAACATCATTCCCTTTCCATTCAATAACTGGTTCACAAGGAAACTCGAGACTCATAATTCTGGTTCGGCAGTCGAGTTTAGCAAAGCACGAGTAGATCCAATCCAACCCCATAATTACATCAAAATCTATCATTCCTAGCTCAATCAGATCGGCCGTGGTATCTCAACCACACACTGTGACAACGCAATTACTATAGACTCGCGCGGCCGTAGTAGAATCACAAACCGGAGTCGACACTGAGAACGACTCATGAAGCTGTTCGGGTTCTATCCCAAAACTCGAAGCAATAAATGGAGTAACATATGACAATGAAGATCCGGGATCAATAAGAGCATAAACATCATGTGTTTGAACAGTCAGAATACATGTGACAGCCTTTAGAGAAGCCTCGGCACTCTGGCGACCACTCAAAGCATAGAACCGACTGGGCCCCCCTTGACCCCGTTTTCTACCCCTAGCTGCACCGCGCCCTGCTGGTGCTGGAGGGCTTGCTGAAGACATAACGGCTGATGAACTGGATGGCTGAGCAGTACCCCTACATGTGCCCTGACTGGGTGCACGACAGTCTCTCTGAACATGGCCCCTCACTCCGCATCTATAGCATACCGGGATATCCAAGTAACAAGGCTCAGAATGAAACCTCCCACACTTAGGGCATAGGGCCCTCCGCTGCTGCTGGAACCTCCCGCTTGAATGACCCGACTGATGGAACCTCATGCTGTCTGAACCTGGTCCAAAGCGACCTCCCTGCTGATAACGGTGCCCTGATGGCGGCTCACTGGCTGAGGACTGAGCATAGGACTGAGATGGTCCTGGTGACCCTCTCCCAAGGGCTGATCTCACACCTCCAACTAAACTCCCAGGGTTGCCCGCTGACTGGGCCCTACTACTACTCTCTCTCTCTCCATTC
This sequence comes from Nicotiana undulata, assembly GCA_005239495.1. Taxonomy (NCBI): domain Eukaryota; kingdom Viridiplantae; phylum Streptophyta; class Magnoliopsida; order Solanales; family Solanaceae; genus Nicotiana; species Nicotiana undulata. Next base: position 32,854 of record ML265218.1, on the reverse strand, counting down.
TTATCTTCAATTTTTGAGCCTCCGTAGCCTGGGCGAATCCTACAATCTTCCCATAGTTCATATCTGAGTGCAAAGCAGTTGTAGCAGCCTCATTGATAACCAAGGGACCAAGGCCCTGAACAAACTGACGAACTCTGGCCTCCATAGTAGGCATCATGTGGATAGCATACTTGGACAAGCGCACAAACTCCATATGATAGTCCCACACACTCTTGTTGCCCTGCTTAAGGACCTCAAACTCTGCAACACGGGCTTCCATGATCTCGGCAGGCAAGAAATGATCCATTAAAGCATCTACAAACTCGACTCACCTCGCCAGAGGGCTCCCCTCTCCACGGGAACTCTCCCACATCTCGAACCGTGAATATGCTGCTCCCTTCAGACGATAGGAAGCTAACTCAACTCCCTCTGTCTCTGTAGCCTTCATAACCCGGAGAGTCTTGTACATTTCATCTATAATATCCTAAGAATCGGCCTCTGGGTCGGTGCCTGTGAACTCTGGAGGGGCTAACCACAGAAACTGGTTGACTCTAGAACCTGAAGAATCCCCTTGTTCGCTAGAGAAAGCAGGGGCAACATGTGATCTTTGAGCCTGGGAGGCCACTAGCTGAGTCAACATCTGAATAGCTCCCCTGATGTCCCTATCATAAATACCGGACCCGAAGCTGCGGCTAGAGGATGATCAAGAATATCAGCGGGAGGGATCGTCGCACCCTCCGCTGGAGCAGGAACTGGAATAGTCTGGCCAGGAACGAAAGAGTCAGGCAGATTCGGGGTCTCAGACTCATTCTCACCCGTACCGTCAGATAAGGAATTTATGTCCACACTTGGGGTGGCATTGGCCTCTAGGCCGAGTCGGGTTCTCTTCTTGGGTGCCATTTACTGAAAATTGGAATATCGCATGAATTAGAGGTAGACAGCCTCACCTTTCACCACATCACACGATATAGAATAGCAATAAGTGGGTACTTTCCTAAATGTCCATGTAGCCCCCTAATTATAGATGTGGTCGACAACACACCGATAAGAAGGGCTCTACTAGACACGACTCTGAGACATCCTAGGACACTTTTAAAACCTTAGGCGCTGATACCAAGTTTGTCACGCCCCAAAACCGAGGGACGAGACCAGCGCCTAACCGGATGAACCCAGTCAAGCGGACCTGGATTTCCTTTCCTACCCAACGCATTACCCCCTATTCATAATATACATTGTTCCATATGAATTAGCCAATTTAGATTCAAAGTACGATTTACAACATAACTTCATTTACCTCTTTTAACTTTCAACAATTGATGATCCAAAACATACAAGTTACATACAACATTTCCGATGCGATCCACAATTACGAATGAGTATAACTACCACCCAAAATATACCTATATACAACCCACACAGTGTCTACGGAGCCTCTAAGAGTACTAGGAGTTTTACATAAACTTGCCGGCAACAAGGCCCCGGCTATACCTTTTACAACATAAGCAAAAGAGAATGATATAGTCCACACACGGCCCCGAGAGGAAATAGGACTCACCAGAACTGCTAAAAAGATGAAGAGGAGGCACCACTAACGACAGGTTGAGCTACCTGCTATGGAACCACCTACATCCATATAAAAGATGTAGCGCCCCCGGCAAAAGGGACGTTAGTACCGTTGAATAGAAGTAGTATGTATGAACATACTTTACTCTAAGTAAAATTAAACAATAAACAGATATGAGACAGCTGAGGGAACCAACAAATAATGCATAGAGATACAGAAACAGACACAATTGAGAGTTTCCCAGATTCATATTTCAACACAATCATTTTTCACCCTTATTCCTTCTCAACAATCCACCCTTATTACTTCCTGTTGCGGCGTGCAACCCGATCCCACCAGACAATCACATTTCAGCCTTATTACATTTTGTTGCATCACGCAACCCGATCCTACCGTAGAATCACATTCCACCCTTATTACTTCTCATATATCACCCTTATTCCTCCTGTTGCGCCGCGCAACCCGATCCCACCGTACCATCACATTTCATAGCAACAATAACAGCCCACAATTAAATCACAAGGCTTCATATCATCAAGAGTACAATTTCATAACAGCCAAACAATCATGTGTTCACAATAGTCTTTATCAACCATTAATTAAATCACAAAGATTTTCATCAACAAGAATATAAATTCATTACAACCAACAATCCGTATGAAATCAAGCCACAATAATCCTTTCCAAACAATGAGTCATATACGATATTGCCATAGTCATTTAGTTCAAGTAAATCAGTTCACAACTCATTTTCATCACTTGCTACTCAGCCCTTAGCACTTAGATACATTCACACATTTGGGTCCGTTACCATTCTTTCATACCAACATATTCTAGCATTTAACGAACCTTGCACATGATAGAGTAATCACAAAGAAATAACCTTTCACAAATTCAATTAGCATGGTAATCGACTAAGAAAATCAGAGAATGAAATTTTATGCCTCAACACAGCTGGACAACCAATTTCATATATACTAAGCAAGAAACTCATACCGAATGCTCGGACACAAACAAGGTGACTCTACGAAGATTAAAGTTAGCCATACATACCTCGAGTCAAAATTCCCCTTTAATATCTATTACAATTCACCGAACCGTCTAGCACCGTCAATCTAGTCCACAATGTGACATATTTCACTTAGAATTAGGAACCATGAACATAACTCGAACTCATTTAGGCATTTTATCGAATTCTATGTGACCCCCTTAGATTACTAACCCCCTTTTATGAATAATTACCCAAACTCGTTTCCATTTACTAGATTATGGAGTTTAACTCACATGTATGCAAGGTATCAGCTTTTATTTTCAAGAACCAACTTATGTGTTCTACCCCTTTTTAGCTAAAACTTGAGAATTAAAAGTAAATGGGGTGGGGACTTACCTCTTAGAGTGAAGAAGATGAAGATTACTCGATAATTTCCGGGCCTGAGTAGAGATGATGGACCAATTTGATGAAGAAGAAGACTTTCTCTCACTAAACCCACTCTCCCTTCTCTCTATTTTTGTTCAGATAGATGTTAAAAATGAAGGGGATGGGTGTTTTATTAAACTGGGGGTCGGGTGTAAAATTAGAAATTAAAAGAGCCCCGAAGAAGGAAATGCGGTCAGGAATGCGATCGCATTCCTGCTATGCGGTCCGCATTCCTGTCGCATAGTTGGCCCTCAAATGGGCCAAAAGGGGAACCAGACTGCCCTGGTATGCGACCATTATGCGGTCCGCATAAATGTTATGCGATTGCATAGTGCGTCGCATAACTCCCTCCGCAAGAACAAAGGTACAAGAATGCAACAGCAATGCGACCCGTATTCTCGAAATGCGATCGCATCTTGGGCCGCATAACTGTCCTCAAATTGGACAGCCGGCTGTCCAGGTATGCGACCACTATGCGGTCCACATCCCTGATTTGTGATCGCATAATGGACCGCAGATCTGCGCAATTCTGGAAAATTTTATCTTTTAAGTCCCGGGTACCTTTTACTCAAAAAGGTCCGTTTTAAGAGTTTCTACAGTTATAACAACACAGGTACCTATTCGGGCATTATTTTAGACACAAAACTTTTACGGGTCTTTACACAAATAGCTACCATTCTTGTATTAAAATGGCCCCGTACGAGGCACTATATGGGAGGAGATGTAGATCACCACTTGGATGGTTCGAAGTCGGTGAAACATAACTATATGGGCCAGATTTGATTCACCGAGCCATTGAGAAGGTGAAGCTGATACAAGAGCGGTTGAGGACGGCACAAAGCAGGCAAAAGTCTTATTTTGATGTCCGACGTCATGACCTGGAGTTTGAGGTTGGTGATTGGGTTTTCTTGAGGATCTCGTCGATGAAGGGTGTTATGTGTTTTGGGAAGAAGGGTAGGCGGAGTCCGCGGTATATTGGTCCGTACAAAATTCTTCAACGAATTGGACAAGTTGCTTATGAGCTAGAATTTCCATCCGAATTGGAATTTCTCCACCCCGCTATTCCATGTATCTATGTTGAGGAAATGTATTGGAGACCCTTCTCGGGTCGTCCCTATCAAATATGTACAAGTTACAAAGGATCTATCATATTAATAAGTGTGAGTGGATATATTAGATCGACAAGTCCGCAAGCTGATAACAAAGGATGTAGCTTCCGTCAAAGTATTGTGGAGGAACAAGAACATGGAGGAAATTACATCGGAAGCAGAAGAGGAGATGAAATCTAAATACCCTTACTTGTTCCGGATTCAAGATAACGAGGATCCTGGGGGGACGCAGGATGCATTAGAAGGTGAAATGGCTCTATGAGGTAAGTAGTATCCTGAGAATACTCTTCCTTAGTACAAAATAGTGATATACACATAATGTACATATCCATAATGCTTGGTATAGCCTTTTGAGACTATACGTTGGTTTTAACTGCTTGCAAGTTTGGCTAGTATCAATTTTATAGGGGAAACTTGGCTGGAAATTTCCGTTGGAATCCACGATGAGTTAGGCTCTCCATAAACCCTTACATTTGAGGATGAATGTTCCTGGGGGGGGGGGGGGGGGGGGGAAACACCCCAATTTTCGTTGATTTGGGTAAGTGCTAAATGGAAGCGCAGG